>CAWUFW010006877.1:890000-1086568 GCA_963921515.1 Calotriton arnoldi
CCTGCTCCGCTGTAATCAGGCGTTGAAGCACACTGGAGAGGCATTCGGCCTCTCTGGTGGGGGTCCTATGATGAAGCACGTCACCAACTAGGTTGGTGAGTGAGGACCCTTTATAAAAACATGAGTGATCCCTGTTTATAGCCCTTGACATCCTGGCCTCACTCTTTTGTTGTTTTTTCATATATTCCTGGGGAATAAGAGTGGGACAAAGAAGTTCCCTCTCTCTCTCTTTGTTTAGTTATATTTTTTATGTCTAATTTTATCCACATATTTTCTTAGAGAATTGTCCTTTCACTGCACACCTGTGGCGCATGCTGTGACTTTCCATTTGTGCCGTGTTTACTAATTATATTTCTCTATCTACTAAAATCATGTCTGCTTCCCTCCAGCCCCCCACTCTATTCTCACTCTCTACTCTGGCATTGTAAACAGCTTGGGCCTGTGCTTTTCCTTTACCACATACATTTCTACACTTCTTTCTGCTGATGCTCGCATTAGCATGGGTAGGCCTTCTCCCTTTTCTACATTCTCTGTAACATTCCCCCCTTTAGTTGGAATTTCAACTATTTGCTCACTTTCCCTTTTACTTGCAGATAATAATGTATATATGTTTTCCTCAATGTCTTGCATTTTATTGACCAATCTAGTAGTGACCATCCCTCCCAACTTCTGGTTAACACTTTTTATCACCAACTGGAAGACCCAATGCATCAAGAGTACTACCACAAGTATAGGTAACAAGGCCTTAAATAGTCCTAACATCCAAGTTGGTATCCAGGCAAATCACCCTGAGAACCACTATTCGAGGGCACCCTCCTCGTCCACCATATAATTTTGCAATGGTATGCAGAGTTGGTATGGCCTCTGTTAATGTTCCATTGTCCGCATCGTTGGCTGGGATGTACGAACAGCAGGTAGTTTCATTCTTGCCTCATACTCCCCCCTCCATGGCCGTCATTAAGTCCAGCAAATACTTATGCTGCATGAGCATTACTATCATAGCTCGCAACTCCTCTTTGACTCATTAAAGCCATCTTCAGTGGCGTTGATAACCTTCATGAGTTCCCAGAGGGTTATCTGAAACCAACGTGCAGTTGCTTTTGCTTGAACGAATGGAAAGATGCTTCCAAAAAACAACTGAGCGTCGTTGAACAGCCTGTGCCCCTGTGGGACGTCTTTCCAGGTTGTACTACCAATATAGTCTGCAGCGCTCTTCCTTTGATGATGGTGCAGCAAGGTAGTTGGAAGGCTCATGAGATGGTCTGACCACATAACAGAGACCACTCCCACCTGAAGGAAGTCATGTATACAGCCAGTCTCTGCAATTCCAGTAGTAGTCCATTAGGGTGGAGGTGCCCCATTGCATGTCAGCATTATACGTTGTGGTATTGAAATTGATGTTGTTCCGCACCGGGACCGTTCTATTCCCCCTGAAACATAAAGAGAAAAGAATGGGTTTTCCACCTGCTTGGAGAGTTGTGGATGTTTCTACCCAAGTTAATCTAGATATGTTCTCATTCCACACTGTCTAACACTTCTGTGCTGTGCTATCGTCTCCCTGGTTTCCCCTCCATTGAGAAAGGGCCCTGCGCCCAAATGTGGTGCCATGGTGCCACTGACCATGAAAGTATACCGATCCATTAACTTGGAAATATGGCCTCTCTTGACATTCGTGGGGCCAGGGTGTGGCTGAGTAATTCTTACTGAAAAGTGTGGGTCGGGAAACCGCTAAAAATCTCTGTTGCCATATTTTAGACCTCCAAGTTTCATCCTTGTACCTCATAATTTCTGTCTTTGCCATTGCATCTAACTTAACTACTAGTTCTTTGCATTCTGTTAGGACGTTCATTATATCTGCTTACTCTTTTTCATATTGTGTGGTGTTTACTAGGAATGTTTCCTGTTTTACCTGCAAGGGCTGCATCTGTGCTCGTTTTCTGTAAAGGAAAATGTGTAATAGACAAATGGTAATATTCGGAGGTACCTCTTTGGACAAGTGTAACATGTTTGAGTCGGTGGCGTCTGCAATGAAGAAGCAAACAGAACATGATTTATTAGAAGTCTGCTTACCAATCTCCGTCATATGTTCTTACCACATATTATCTAATAAGCTAGCATGAATACTATGGGATATAATTCTGTGCTCAGGTACTGCTCTCTGGAAGCGCATGATATTTTAACATAGTGCCATGCTTGAGTTAAAATACCATTACAATGTAGCCACCCGCATAAGAAGACATAAAAAGTAAAATGAGACAGAAATACATAACTGTCTGCTAGCAGAGTCGACAAAATACTCCACTCCACTGAAGGGAGACATTGTTACTCCTGTTTCTCTCTTTCCCTCTTTTGTTCCCTGTCTGTCTGTGGAGGTATCTGAGGCAAGGCGGGGTCCAGTCGAACATCAGTCAGATGGATCCATGGCTTCCTGCCCTTGACTTTTAAGGCTGTGGGGGGTCGTCATTGTCACTGAGAAGGGGCCTTCGAACTTCTTGTCATGCCATTTTCAATTGAACTTGTTGGCCAACGGGTATTCGGGCTGGTCTGCTGGGTTGCGGTGGTGCACTTCTCCTTTCTCAATATGTGTTTGGAGAAGAACTTGGCAGACTTCATTAACTCAGACAAGTAACAACTCATTTCATCCCCCAAAACATCAGCCGTCTTATGGGCATCTGTTTTTTGCTGTGCTGTCCTTAAAGGTGTGGGCATGGGACGTCCTGTCACTATTTGATGTGGTGTCAAATGATGGTCGCTTCCTTGCTGATTTTGAGGGCGTACAAAGCCAGTGGTAGACAGTGCAGCCATTTCTTTTTCAGAGTGGCACAGAGTTTACTTATTTTTTTCTTGAGGAGGCCATTGAGGCGCTCTTCAATACTGTTACTTTAGGGATGATAAACGGATGACAGTTTATGTTTTATTCCTAGGGCGGTGCAAATGAAATACTGTATTAGCAAAGTGGGGGCCGTTATCAGAGCAAATCGCTTCTGGCATGCCTTACCTAGGTATTACCTCTCTCAGCAGAAAGTCGGCTATTGCTTTAGCATCATTATGTATGCAGGGTCCTTACTTAATCCATCATAAAAATGGACAAACAACTACTATAAGATACCTGTAATTGTTACTTCTTTCTTTAATGTCGACAAAATCTAAGTGTAGATTTTTAAATAGAAATGTTGGGCTTGGTATTGTTGAGGTGATCACTTTTAATGTAGGGTTAGGGCTATACTGTTGGCATACTGTACATTCTGCAATGTACATAGTGATCAAATCAGATATGTGGAATAAACCAATCTGCCTGTAATGTAGCAAGAAGATACTCTTTTGAGAGATGTAGTTGCTCTAGAGCCATGTACAACAGGGCTTATGGCATTACTGGCTTGCCTGTGCTCTCTTGACTGTAAAATAAATCGGTTGGTGACTGGGTGCAACCTCGCTGTTCCAACACCTCCCTTTCATGAAGGAGTGCTTGATTTTGCAATTCACGCAAATGTAACTTTTCTGTCTCTGTATTTCGGGGTGATAATTCAATAGCATCCTGTTACCTGCTTGTCATCATACGTAATGTGTGTCCATTATATTCATTATAATTTGGGGATGCTTTAGCTCCTTCTTTTGCTGTCCAGTTTTCCAGAGCGTTACCCCTGGAGATAAGGTCTTGCTGACTGGTGTGCACTGCACACTTTATTACTGCCACTTTAGATGGAAGAGTTAAAGCTTTTATTAATTGTGCCAATAAATCTTTGTGCATCACGGGGGACCCATCATAGTTAAGAAATCTCCTCCTTTTCCATCTGTGAATGCTAGAGTATACTGTGGTGGTGACGTATGCTGAATCTGAGTAAATGGGACCTCTAGTCCTCCAGTTCACTGCAATGCTTCAATAATGTCCACTAATTCTGCATCCTGTGCTGAAAAATTAGAAGGTATTGGCATCTGACTAATACTTTGTAAAGTATCAGATGATCCCTGCTGTTCAGCTCTTACAACTGCTTCTCCAGAATGTCTAATCCCAGTTTCCTGATCTATTAAAGAGGACCCATCAACAAAGAGCAACATGTTCCCTGGGATGGGGTCTTCTCCCACCTTACTTCCTTCATCTGGCATGTAATTAGCACAGTTGTGTACTTGTTCATCATCAGTAACTGGGTGTACAAATAATGTTGCTGGATTAACTGTGTGGCAGATAACCACTTGCAATGATGCTACTGAAAGTATTACTTTGTACCCAGATGCCCTCTGAGTTGTGAGGGTGCACTTGCCTGTTTGTAAGATAGTAAATACTGCATGCTATACAAACAGTGTTAAAGGTGATCCCATCACTATGGTGGTGCATTTCTGAACTGCAAACTGAGCTGAAACTGACTCTAGACAGTGCTTGCTCACATGGGTAGTAACCTTTCATGACGGGATCTAACAACCCACTGTAGTAGGCAATTGGTTTGTGTCCCATGGATGACTTTTGAGTCAGTACTGCCATCATTGTCATTCCGTTACAATGACAGAAGAGGTGGAATCTTTTCTCTAGTCAGATGTACCTAACACTGGAGCATTTGTGATTGCTTTCTTTGACACCCAAAATTCTGTCTCTCTTTCATCAGTCCAGTTTATTTTGTTCCCATTGTTATGGGACTCTTTTAGAGTGGTCAGAAGTGGTGCCGTCAGGGTGGCATAATCAAATACCCACTGTCTAATGTAATTGCAGAGTTTTAGGAACTGCCGCATTTGTTTTGTGGTGGTGGGCTTGGTCATGTTTCTGATGCTCTCTGCTCTGTCAGGTGTCACCGCCTCCTGTCTTTGGATATTATCTGCTCCAAATAGTGAACTTATGTCTGCACATATTATGATTTGTCTTTGTCTACTGTGTATCCTTTTTCTGCAAGCATGTGAAGGAGACCAATAGTATCATCTCTGCATATGCTTTCAGTGAGGCTACATACCAGAATGTCATCCACGTACTGTAAAAGGGTGCTTTTGCATTTTACATTTGCTAAATCCTTTTTTACTGTCCTGTTGAAGATACTCGAGGACTCACAATAGCCTTGAGGGAGCCTTCTTTAGCAATACCGAGTTTGTCTGTACATAAACCCTGCTAAGTACTGACTATCTTGGTGCAATAGAATGCTGAAAAATGCATTTTTCAAATCAATCACCGAAAAGTGGATACCATCCATAGGAATGTTTGTCAGTCTGACCGACGGGTCTGGTACCACAGAAATTCTGGCATTACTATATCATTCAGGGGGCGGAAATCTTGAATCATCCTCCAAGTTCCCCCGTTAGCTTTCTTTCTCTGAAAAATTGAGGTTTTACAGGGTGATGTACTCTCATATATTACTCCCTGCTTAAATATCACCTGTAATGTGGGAAAGGTGCCTTCTTCTGCTTCTTTGAATAAGGGATACTGATATACCCCAGGCACTATAGCCCCATGTTTCAGTGTTATTTTCACAGGCTCAGCTCCTTTAATCAGTCCCACGTCATGTAGCCCCCTTTGTCCACAGACCCTCTGGTACCATTGCCAAATCCTTTTCTCTTATTGTACTGTCTTGTGCATGTGCCACTGTACTCTAATGGGAATATCCATTTCAAATACCACTGTCTCAATTGATGAGCCATCATCAAACATTTCTGATATGTCTTTCAATTTGACCCCTTGATCCGTAAATACTACTGAGGCCCACGTTTCCTGTCTCCTGTCAAATGCTATCAACAATGCATAACTTGGCCTTATTTCAAGGGCTGATATTTTGAAAACCATGTCAGGTTTTTCTATGGGATCCACAGGCCTGTCAGGTCTGAACATTAATTCTTTTGGTATCTGCACTGTCTTCCCTCTGGAAGAGGTGTGGCGCAGCGGCCAGGGTGCCTGACTCCGGACCACGGGGTTCACGGTTCGATCCCCGGTGCCAGCGGCAGGTTAGCCCAGCACCATGTGATTCTGGGCAATAGCTCGCTTAATCTTCCCGACGGCCCCCAGCGCCGGGACACCTCTCCGGAGGTAGCTATGTGCTTTACAAATGTTGATATTTCATTTCATTTCCCCAGAGGCGCTCATGTATGCGCTATCAAAACATATATGCCACGCACAAAAGCATCTGTATTCACAGGAATTGCTCTGACCTGTTGTCCCAAATCCTCATGAGCTATGAGTGACACCATCCTATCTGGTGTGATACTGGGTGTGTGACATACCATTGACCCATCTTCCAAAAAAGAGATGGCCGTATTCAACTTACTCATTAGGTCTCTTCCGAGAAAGTTGACCGGTGCCTCTAGGGAATATAACAATGGCCCTTCAATTTGCGTGTCTCCTACAGTCATGCTCACTGATTCAGTAAAAGGAACCCTCCTGACAGCCCAGAAAACCCTTGTGTGTCCATTGACTTGCGGGAGAAAGTGGTAGTGTCCCTTCCCTTATACTCAATTTGGTGACCCCAGTGTCGATTAGAAAACTATAGGGTCAACCTTCTATGGCTACCATCACAGTAGATTCTTCATCTGACCTGTGGGTTACAGATAGTATTGGACACATAATTGTTGTCTGTGGGTTCTTTCATTGAGTATTGGGCAGTGTCTCCCCAGACATTTGGGGTTGTGCATAAAAGGGATTGCCTCTGTGTACCATTACTCCTCCCATCTGGACCTGTGTTGGTCCTCCTGAAATATTTCTGACAACCTGAGGCGGATCGGACTGAGGAACCACGAGCCTGTCGTAAATTAATGTTCAGCAGAGTAGGAGATGCAAGGGCCTTCCTGGCACTAGGTGAGGCCTTCCTGGTTCTACCTAGCCCAAGGTAAGGCACCCCACCCCTCTCCCTCCCTGCTGGATATTGTTATACTTCAGTTCACACAATGTTCTTGTTTAGCCTGCTCATCCATTTTGTGCAGACCGCCCCTCAATTACCCCCCCACACACATCCAGGCAGCCATCTTCCCTTCTTCTCGGCCACCACTCACCTCGTTGCTCTAATACACCCTAGTCAGGTGACTCTGACTCATGTCTAAGCCTGGAGCTCCACCTTGTGGCCTCAATAAGAACTGATGTTACCTTATATGCTAGCTCTTTTTTACATGAGCATGGAGCTACAGTGCCTGTCTTGTTTCTGGCTGTAAGAATGTTCTGCTGCATTTTACTTGCTCCGCTCTACATAATCATACTGTCTTTGCTCAATATTCCTTATTTTCCGAAGAACGGAGCTTGGGTTCTCTGCTGAACATCCCAGCTTTTACATCCTCATTTGAATGTTTTTCTGTACACCTCCCCCATTGGGTAATTAGCTCTGTGTCTGACTGAGGGCCTATTACTTGCATTCTCTCTAGCAGTTGACAGACGTATTACTGACTTCTGAATGAACTCTCTTATGCCTCAATCTGACTGCCTTGTTCTCTTGTTTTATCACCGCTCTTCAATCGTCCCATACAGCCGTCTGCTACGGCCTAAACACTCCACTTCATACTGCACTCTTTGTTTCACTCCTTCACCACTCCGGGTTCTAGCCTTTAATGCACTCCCGTATGTCACTCCATAAACTGCCAAGAATGTCGCTTAAAATGCTCCACCACAAACCTCTCGACACAACATTGGTTAGATATGGCCCTAATTCATGGACTATCGATTATCCTATGAATATCTCCAAGGATGCGAAAAAGAATCTCAAACACAAACTACTGAAACAGCACCCAGAAACTCTAATTGCTGATACCTACCATAATTTGACAAATGGCACCAAGAAAACTAATTTTGTCTTCCATTCCAAATGCCCGGCAAAATGGAAAAACATCTTCCTTCTCCTCCGTCAGGTGACCAAGTCTATCAAGATACCCTATGGAATAAAACTAACGACGTCCCCCTCTTCATCTTTCAGAGGTGAAATTGATATCTCCATTTTCAAGACAGAAAACACTCTTATACAACCGACCGACCCTCACCTCTCCTTTTTCGATCAACACTTTCTGTCATTTTTCAATCCTCTCACAATTCAGAGCGATCTGTCCCAAAAGCCGTCATCCCCCTGACCTCTGACACTCACTCCAGAACCGACCCGCCCTCTCCCCCCCTCAAATTCACCTTCCTGCTCAGAGTCACCCCCTGCCCTGACTAGGAACCTAACCTCCCCCACCATCACACACAGCACTCAAGCGATCACCGGTGGGACCTCTCCTGTGCCCACCCTAATCAGCCGTCTCTTGGTCTCTAACTGCAACGGTGGCCACCACAAACCTAGCTACTCTAGGCCCATCGCTAAACCAGCTTCACCTGAACCCTCAGCAGACACACCCCTCCCTACCATTAATGACCCTACTCAACCCTCTTGGACAGTCCACAAACATAGTCCCAATGATAAGGAGCTCTTCCTTATCAAAACACGCTTTGCTCCTCTCTACCTAGGACTGGAATTGCATCCACCCTCTCACAATGTGGGAAGCTGCAATACCTAACTCACACAGATCTTGTCCCTTATGGAACAGAAACTTGATTCCCTGGTGAATGACATAACACACCTAAGACTTGACATCACAAGACAGGCTAAGCTTTCCAGCTTTCTCACACCCGAGAGTGAGAAGTTACCTCCACACTCAGGCTCTCCTTCCACAGCCTCTAATCACATCCCGTGGCCCTACACTCCCTTATGTCGTCTATCCCACAGACCCCATCGTACCCTCCGCACCCTATCTTCTCTTGAAGCCGATACTCTCAGTGAATCCTACCTTACTAAGTCCCAAACTAGATTTCCTAAACCCCCCTCCACATTCCCAGTGATTGTGAGCTCAAATAGAATCCCCATTACTTTAAATGAGCCCAGACCGCCAGCTCAATTCACCACCATCCAAACACTACCTTCCTCTAAAAAAAAGCCCAACCCTCTCTCTTGCATGCTCCTAAACTGTAGATCAGCTGCCAAACACGCTACGGATATAGCAGAATCTATTCTTAGGGAAGAAATAGATATCGCTTTCCTCATGGAGTCATGGCTAAATGAACACGCCTCCCCTATACTTGCCTGCTAACCCCTCCTGGGTAAACCATCCTTAGACAAGACAGACCTAAAAGATCTGGTGGAGGTCTAGCCATATCTCACAAATTAGGAATACAACTCACCACTTTAAGTAAGACAGATTACTCGTCCTTCGAATACCTTGGGGCTGAACTTATAAGCAAAGTCTCCCCTCCTATCAAATTCCACACCATCTACCACCCTCCGGGTGATCGAGCCCTCGTTACAGAAGAGTTATCTGACCTAATTGCTAGCTTCTCCTTAACTGACACCAAGGATGTGTTCCTGGGCAATTTCAACATACATTGGAACAACCCAGATGACACCTCAGTTCGATTACTACGAACCTTCTTGAAATTCACAATCTAAATCAACCCTGCAATAAACCAACACACACCAAAGGCTCCACTCTAGATGCGATTATCACTAAAAATGACCTGATCTCCATCCGCTCTACCTCTCCTATTGACTGGTCTGACCACCATCGAATCCTTTTCAATATCAATACCCCAGTCAAACCCCTACTTGATGTTACTAAGAAACCTAAGCAGTTAACAAGAAATATCAAAAAAGCCCCTATTCTTGAACTTGAATCTAAGATTCGTGAACAACTACAACGTCCCCCCCTCTCGTCCACCGCTGAAGACCTCGCTACACACTACAACACATCGATCTTGGATGTTCTCGATCAAATGGCTCTGCCTGAACTAAAACAACTGAGAGCAACAAAATCTAAATTGTGGTTTAATTCTGATTTAAACTGCGAAAGAAGACTGCTCAGACAAGCTGAAAGGAAATGGAGACAAAACCCCTCGACAAAACACCTAGCATTACTTAGAACAACCAGGCTCTCATACAAGAAACACATCTTTAGAGAAAAAGCCTCCTTCTTCCGCAAACAATTGGACCTTGCAGAGAATCGACCCAGGGAGCTCTTTAACATCATCAAACGCCAAACCACGTCTTCGCCCCCTCAAGTTATAATCACCACTAATGAATGCTGTGAAGAAATTGCTAGCTTTTTCTCTGACAAAGTCGCCAAAATTGAGCAATCCTTCTTACAAGTCTCCACTCTTCCCTACATCCTCACCACCCGCAGCAACCCACCTCCACTCTCAGCAACTCCACATCCACCTCCATATCCCACTTTTGACCAAACAGCCCCTAAAGGTACTAAAGGCTATCTTAGTCACTCCAAACTGAAAAATAACGCCAACTGGGCTGACTTCAAACTCTTGACTGAATCGGAAGTCTTCAATATAATCACGACTTTAAAGCCTTCGGCCCACACCATGGACTCCCTCCCATCCACAACGTTCAAAAATCTCAACCATATCATTGCCCCGTTCTGGACTCTAATCATCCACTCTTCTCTTTCCACTGGCTGTGTACCAATCTCTCTCCAACTAGGACAAATCACACCCAATTTAAAAAATCCCAAGGCTGGCCCTAATGATTTCAACAACCTCGGACCTATCTCCAACCTCCCGTTCCTAGCCAAAACGTTGGAAAAATGTGTCTTACAGCAACTTAATCATCATATACGTAAATTCATCCTCCTTTACACCTTCCAATCCGGTTTCAGGAAAGGCTGTAATACTGGAACTGCCATGCTCAATATATCTGTTGACATCCACAGATCCTTAGACAAGGGAGACGCTTGCCTTCTTATACTGCTTGACCTATCTGCGGCTTTCGATACCGTTAATCACCCAGCCCTACTTGAATCTCTGAAGTTTTGCTTTGGTATCAATGGCACCATCCTTAAATGGTTCACATCCTTCCTACAACACCGTTCGCAACAAATCAAAATCAACTCATGTTTATCAAAACCCACACAGCTCTCTCTTGGCGTGCTGCAGGGTCTATTCTCTCCCCCTCCCTTTTTAATCTCTTCATGGAACCCCTCACAGTCATCTTGAAGCAAGCAGGGATCAAATATCACCTTTATGCTGATGACACTCAACTTTACTACAAAATCAAATCAGTGACATTTAACATCTAAACGCCACACTGAACAAGATACAATCTTGGTTTTACTCTAATCACCTAAAACTAAACCCCAACAAAACAGAAATAATTCTATTCTCCCCCAAATGCAACCATCTACCTATTCACGAATGGATCAGCGACCTGAACGCTTTAAATTGCTTTCTCATTCTATCCAACTCCGCTAAGTCCCTGGGCTTCTGCTTGGGCAACAACATGTCAATGAAAGAGCACATTAAAAACTCGGCCAAAGGAGCGCTTTACGCACTAAAACACCTCAAGAAAATTAAACCATTCTTCCCCTCAGATGATTTCAAGATTGTGGTGCAATCTCTGGTCCTCTCCAAACTGGACTATGGAAATGCCATTCTCACTGGGACGCCAAAATCTCACTTCGCCCCCCTTAGAACAGTTCTAAACATGGCAGCCTGGCTCATTACTGATGTCAAAAGGTTTGAACACATCACTCCTGCTCTCAAGAGCCTCAACTGGCTTCCTGTCGAAGGTAGATGTACTTACAAGACTGCCTGTATCATCCATAAAGCCCTTCACTCACATTCACCAAACTACTTAGAAAACAAGCTTTCGAAAGCAGTGATTTTTTATATCGTTGAGAAGCTCCAACACACTTTTGCTCCTACCTTCCAATCTAAAAAAATCATCTATCAAGTCTTGCTCTTTTTCTGGAAATGCTCTGAGCATATGGAACTCTCTACCTAGCGATCTATGATGCAACCCCTCCTTCTCATGCTTCAAAAGAGACCTGAAACTCCTCCTCCTCAACAAATACTTTAATACTTTAATTCTTTGATCTTGGTTTATTATCTTGTGCTCAGGACTGAACCTTGTGTCATAGTCGGCTGTTTGCTTGTTTGCTTATGCTGTCGACTGATCCTCTCGAACTGTTCTCTTGTTTTTTGGTGTTTTTTACTGTGCTGTGTTGTGTACTATTATCTATTGAGCCTCGCTTCATATGTTTATGGCGTTCCTGATTCACTGGATTTGCTCACAATCATGTAAAGCGCTCAGACACCTTCGGATCTAGCTAGCGATACATAAAACTTATATAAATATAAATAAATAAAGATTTTATGGTATTTACCCCTGTTGTGTGGTCCACTGCACCTAAAGGAACCTGCGGGGGTCCCTGTTTTACTTGGTGTTGGGGAGCCCATTGCATCTGTTGTGGCCTCATCTGCCTCTGCGGGGTGATCCATCCCTGCGCCTGCTCATCGTTCTTTTTTGTTCTATATTCCTTTGCTAAATGACCCACATTGCCACAATAATGGCACTGTTGTCCTACCCTATATCTTCCTTGTCTTCTTCCCTGTGCTGACCCTTGGCTCCCTGAAAAACCTCCTCATCCCTTTCTCATGTTACTTAGTGGCTGCCTTCCTGATGCCTGCACCTGCACTGGCATTGTGACAGCCATTGGTGGTACTGCCACAAGTGCCCCTTCTGTACTAGGGGCCTCATCTACAAGAAAATGACGCAGCGCAGTGCCGCAAGCCCTTTAGCTGTGCCATGCTGCATCATTTTCAAAGCACAGGGATGCGTCATATTAACAGCAGTACGACGCATCCCTGTGCTTTCCCCTGCACTGACGCACAATTGGCTGCCATGCGCCACCGCAGGCACCCTTGCATCATTCTGCAAGGGTACCTGCGCTGCAGGGATGATTGTTTTTGTGCAGGAAGGGACACCTATATGCACAAAATCAAACAAACATTAATGGCATTTTCCTCTTTCCATATATCCTGCAGAATGCAGCACATATAGAAAGAGGCAAAACGAGGTGAATTAAAAGTATTTCTACTCATTACGCCATACCTACACCTCCTCTGGGGAGGCGTTGGATTCTGGCGCATTCCCAGTTTTACAAACTGTTGTAAATCTGGGAATGCATCAAGTTCATGGATGTTGCGCGGGAACACCCACAGCAACACCCATGGAACGCCGCTTTCACGAAGAGTAATGCATGAAAGGGACCCATATTTACAAGGCCATGAAAAGGCATGCAGGGTGACTTTGCGTGGCCTTGTAAATATGGGCAAGCCCATTGCACCGCCGGTGCATCAAAAAAAGGTGACGCATATGCGGTACATTGGCCTTGTAAATGAGGTTCTTGGTTTTTAAGTTTCTGTTGCACCAATTTAGCTGTGGCCCTCTCTGCCTGTTCTGTCCTCGCCTTATCCTTTTCTTGTTTTCGCTTGAAATAATGTATTATATGGGCTTGTATTTCTGCCCACGGTTTAGCCTCCTGTCCCACTACTCCATCTAGGCTTGCTTGTATATCTGTGGGCAGGCCCTCTTTCAATACATTATAAAATAATATTACATTCCCTCCCGTGTTTTCCCAGTTGCATCCTACTTCCTTTACCCATCGTTCTTTCATTCTGTTGATGAATTCTGCAATGTCTTCAGTCACTTTTATGCTCTCTGCCATAAGGGCTCCAATATCTGGTCTCTCAGGGCATGTCCAAAGGAGCGCATCCCAGACATATATGTTATGTTATGTTATGTTATTGAAAGTTTATAACGCGCACGGATACTCAAGAGTGTCCCGGCGCGGAAGCCAACTAAGAGAACAACGGAGCGGACAGAAGCTACGAGTTAATTAAAAAGCAGAGTCTTTAGCTGCTTCTTAAATAGCCTGGAATCTTGAATATTCCATAGCTCGAATGGGAGAGAGTTCCAGGCTTTGGCTGCCCTAAAAGATAGAGAGCAACCCCCCATTCGAGTAAGACGGAAGCGGTGAATCACTGCCAGTCGCTGTGCAGCTGAACGCAGTTGTCTGCGGGGGACATAGAAATCAAAGCGTCTCCTGAGATAGGGCGGGCCAGATTTGTGAAGGGCTCCATGGGCAAGCGTAAGAGCTTTAAACTATACACGCTGCGCAACAGGGAGCCAATGAAGGTCCAGTAAATGTTGTTTGGTGCTCGATCTGCCAGAAACGCCAAGCAGAACTCATGCAGCCGCGTTTTGAATAGTCTGCAGCTTTTTCAGCTGGTATCCAGGCAGGCCAATGTACAATGCGTTAGCCTAGTCTATGCGTGACAAAATAAGGGCACGTTAACAGACTCTTCCCCCGACCTAGTGTTTGTAACAGAAACTTGGCTAACAGAAGCCTCCAATCCTACGATCGCCATTGCGGTCCCGCCGGAATACCAGATTATTAGGAAAGACCGCTCTATGGGGAGGGGGCGTTGCTCTCATTGTCCGGAGCCCTCTCAATTGCTCTCCATTAACTATTGGGGAGATAGAGGGGGCTGAAAGCCTGGGTTTTTTAATCACGATCTCTGCCCAACAGTCTATTGCGGGGGTAGTAGTTTACCACCCTCCAGGCCCTGCTGGGAAGTTCTTGGAATCGATCAGCCGCACCATTGCTCCGATTGCGGCGAAATATAGTCACTGCCTGTTGCTCGGGGACTTTAATAATCATATGAATAATCCGATGGAACCCGAGTCTAGAGGGCTGTTTGAAGCCTTAGACTTTCTTAACATGACCCCATATGTCCATCTCCCGACCCATGAAAAGGGCCACACGTTGGACCAGGTTTTCTCTTCTAAACAGATTGAATTGGACACCCCATTACGCTTAGCCTGGTCGGACCATTTTTTGCTCAGATTTAGAATCAATAGGGACTGTGGCAGCCCTCAATCCCATACTTTGCCCAGGGAGAGTAGCTACAGGCCTTTTCATTTGATCACTCCAGAGGCTTTGCAAAGTGCTCTCAGTCTCCATCCTATTCCCCTTAGCGGGTGCCTGGAAGAGGATGTACTCGCACTGGAGAATTGGCTCTAATTTCGCGCCTTAGAACTGGCACCTTATACTAGGCGGAAGACGAAAATAAACAGAGCCTCAGCCCCCTGGTTCACGGAGGCACTCAGGAAAAGTAAGAGTGCTTGTAAACGCCTGGAAAGGGTGTGGCGTACCAATTACAAGCCGACGGACAAAATTGTCTACAAACATGTCCTTAAGGAGCACTACAGGAATGTGCGTGAGGGGAAAAAACTCTTCCTGGCTGCTAAAATCGAGCATGCGGGGAATAGAAGTAGAGAACTTTTCAATATTGTTAAAGATTTCTCCTCCCCTAAAGCTATTAGCAGCCCGTTCGTCCCCAGTGAGGTTTGGACTAACCAGATGGCCTGTTTCTTTTATGACAAGATTAAGATTATCCAAGACTCTTTTGCGGTTCAATTACCAGTAGTAGGAGGGGACAGAGATCTGCCCTGTCCTAGCAGCTGTGACGTAGGCCCCGCTCTTACTCAGTTCCCTCCCATGTCACTGGATAAATCCCTGGCACTGATGAAAGCCCTCAAATCCGGTTCACCCACCGATCCCTGCCCGGCCAAAACTCTGGCTGCCATTGCGGAGGTAATTAATCCGGCAGTTAACGCAGTTTTGAATACTGCCCTCCAGGCGGGAGAAATGCCTAAGAACTGGAAAAATGCCAAAATCCTTCCTCTTTTAAAAAAATCTACGGCTGATCCCTCGGTGGCCAGTAATTATAGGCCGATATCTTTATTACCATACTTCTCTAAAGTCTTGGAGAGCTATGTTAATTCGGTGACCACGGACTATGTAGAGGCCAACCATCTTCTTCACCCAAGCCAATCTGGCTTTAGAGCCAATTTCAGCATGGAGACTGCCCTCCTGGAAGTCGCAGAAACTATTAAAATCACATTGGAGAAGGGGGGCAGGGCAGCTCTGGTGCTGCTGGATCTCTCCGCGGCCTTCGACACCGTGCCCCACAGTGGACTTTTACGAAGGCTCCAAGAGGGTGGGATCGGAGGCACGGTGTTAAGATGGTTTAATTCCTTTCTGAACAACCGCCAGCAAACTATCTGGTGCCCGCCTTTCTCGGCACCCATTCCCCCTATGAATGTGGGGGTCCCTCAGGGCTCAATTCTTAGCCCCACATTGTTTATATGGCGCCTCTGGCGCTTCTCGCAGAGAATCATGGGGCAAAGATAGTGTCATACGCTGATGACACACAACTGCTGTTTACCTGCGAGAAGAGCTCAGAATTTAACAGTAAGGAAATCAACACATGCTTATCAGAGGTATTCCACTGGCTCAGGAAAAACCAACTGAAGTGCAACTCTGAGAAGTCAGAGATGATGTTCTTCGGCTCTCGGTCCTGTGATCTATGGCATCATTGGTGGCCGCAAGACATGTCTCCTCCCACTTCAGCCGTGAAGACTGTAAAAAATCTAGGCGTCAAATTTGATGACTCTCTCTCAATGAAGGCCCAAATTCAATCAGTGGCGGGGACCTGTTTTGGGATGCTGAGGATGTTGAGGAACTTTCTTCCTCTACTCCCAGTCTCTCACAGGAAGACGATAGTCCAAGCTCTGGTGGTGTCGAGATTGGACTATGCCAATGCCCTGTATCTTGGCCTTCCTGAATTTTTACTTGGCCGCCTCCAGGTGATCCAAAATGTGGCGGCCAGTACCATTCTTTTGGTAGGGCCGAGAACTCACTCTACACCCCTCCTGGCCTCCCTGCATTGGCTACCAATTAGGAAACGGATCGCCTTTAAATCTCTAGTGCTGGTCTTTAAGGCCTTTCATAAAATAGGTGCCCCATATCTTGGGGAAAGACTGCAGCACTATATTCCGTGTCGAACCCTGAGGTCGTCCGCCCAGTCACTGATCATTACCCCACGAATCCTGCTATCTCGGAGGGGTGGCAGATCTTTCCAAGTG
The DNA here is from genome assembly GCA_963921515.1 of Calotriton arnoldi. Taxonomy (NCBI): domain Eukaryota; kingdom Metazoa; phylum Chordata; class Amphibia; order Caudata; family Salamandridae; genus Calotriton; species Calotriton arnoldi. The sequence continues at coordinate 906,698 of CAWUFW010006877.1, forward strand.
GTGGCCTCTCGCCTCTGGAATGGCCTGCCACTCGTGCTGAGGCAATCCCAGGATCTCCTCACGTTCAGAAGGAAATTAAAAACTTGGTTATTCCAACAGCAGCCTTAGATTGGAGTACTTTGGCTCAGTGGTGCGGGTCTTTGCCTTGAGCGCCGGGACACTCCCGGGAGTAGCCGTGCGCTTAATAAATACCTGTTAACATAACATAACATAACACGTGTCACCATTTCCTTAGCAGGCCTAGGCAGAAGAGGAAAGAACTTCCTGAGCGATTTCAGGATGCCGAAACACGCTACGGTCAGCTTTTTTATCTGCGTAAAAACCGGAGGTCCTCACTAAACCAGACCCCCAGATTCTTAACCGGGTTGCCCAGAGAGTGAGGCAGAGGATACTCAGAGGGCCAAAGATCCTCCCTAAATTGTGGGGGGAACGACCCATACAACAGTACCTCGGACTTATCCTCGTTGCACTTGAGCTGGGCCTGCGCAAGCCATGTAAAAACAGCTGAAAGGCAGATCTTAGCTTGGTCCGGAGACAGGTCCTTTTCCTCCCAAGTACAGAGGAGCTGCGTATCATCTGCATAAGCTATGATCTTGGCTCCTAGCTTCTCCGCTAAATAGATCAAGGGAGTAACATATATATTGAAGAGAAGCGGACTCAGAGTGGAGCCCTGCGGAACTCCCGTGGTCACCTTTCTTGGGGCCGAGGAAAAAGGAGGCAGCCATACCTGCTGTGATCTATCCTCTAAGAAGGATTTGAGCCAATCCCATGCCAAGCCTGATAGATAGATATTGTTCAAGGATGACCATCAAACTGTGTATTTATCAATGATATTTGAAGGAACTCTGCTCTGGTTAAAAATTGTATTTATCTTGTCTCCCACCAGAGAACTCTTAACATCGCCCATGGCGAGGTTCACTCCAGCAATGTGTTGTTGAAAGCATCCTATCCTATTAAATTCTCTTTATCCATTTGTGGCCATGGTACATATGTGGCAAGTTGCCCACCCTTGAAAATGAGGGGTAACTTTGTTATTGGTTGAGCATTTACTGGTCTTGGACCTAACCTCGGATCTGGTCTATTACTTTGGATCACTTCACTTGGTTTGTCTATAGCATACTCCTCCCAGACCACGAGGCACTCATCCCTATAGGGGTAGTTCCAGTCTGGGTTGCCCTGTCCTTGCCATAAGCAATCTACAGCAGTTGCTAAGTCAACGGTTTGAAAAGACCCTTGTCGGGCCATAACTTTCTCCCCTCCTTTTTAGTCCAACTTGCCAATTCATTCGAGAAGGGTTGGCAATAGTAACTACACTCCTTTTGTTCTATTATGTCTATGAGTGTTAAATCTGACCTACCTGTTTTTAGAATTGACTTCTTTCTCATATCTGAGGTGTCCCTCACTGCAATTAGTAACCCCCCTGCAGGACACGGGCAGAAATGATATGGTCTCCGGTTAGTGTCCTGTTCATCTGCACCCGTTAGGCCTTTCTTCCCACTCACCTTCTTCCTCTGTCCCCGCTACATCTTGAAACTCATTCAGGGGTTCGTTATGTCCCTTTCCAGTCCTGCTTCTTCTCTTATCCATTCCTCAGCTGCCTCTCTCAGAGTCACTGCAGAAGTATCTCCCAGCCTAAGAACAACATGTCCCATAGTCCATTGTCCTCGAAGGGCTTCTAGAGCATTCTGCCTGTCTCACGGTGCGCTGTAATTCATTTATGAGTCTGTCTCTTCGGTCCGGTCTGGACCAGCCTGAAGAGTTGTAGAGGTGGGGTCCGAAGTTGCCTCATTTCCCCATGAATTTTGTTTCTCCTCTTTAGGGGCAACTCTAATGGGATCCTGGAACACTACAGCTGGCAAAATAGGGTAAAGACCATATGGTGGGGGCTTCTCTGGGGACTGGGTTGTTGCATCTTCGGGTGTTTTTGGATTTCAAGTTTGCTTTTGTATCACAGAATACCCGCCATATGACAGGGTGGTTTCCCTTTTCTGTCTTTTCTTTCACTTATGCTTAGAGCAAATATAAGTCAATGTATGTTCAGTTGTGTCTTAGTCGAACATCCCTTCCTTTGGCCATGGCTGAGAGTGGCCTGTGGTACCTTTGTACCATTGTTTACGGTATTCTTTTTATCCTCTTATCGTCTGAAGGGAAAGTTTTTATCATATGTTCCAGAGGGGTCTCCATGGTCCGCTGAGGACATGTGTGCTTCCTATGTGTAGTGGAAGTGCCACTTTAAATCCCTTGTTCATTTGTCTACTGTCTTAAGCCCCTTTAAGACCTCGTCTCCTTACTGATACATCTGTCTTTTATGAATATCGCTAACCTATGACAGTGGTAAACACGTGTTGATCTCATGCACTGTTACCTGACTTCACATATATTGTTGTGATACCAAATCTGTGAACATCAGCCATACTTATCACTAGTCTGTGTAACACTACTTCCATGGTTATATCTGGGGCGGGTGCATTGATGGAGGTTCTAAGGGGATTTGTGCTTGATGCAATACATGTTACAACATTATCATGAATATAAATGACAATTTGCAGTGCTTGAGGATGTGGTTGCCCACTCATGTTTTGAACTCCTAAATTGTGAATATCTGTGAGGAATGCATCAAGGCGGGCCTCTAATATGATGGGTGACTGTTATTATTTCAAACCACGGGGGTTCTCCATGGGCCCATTGAAATATTAATTGCGATTCAATATCATCTGTTACCTGCCACAGTGAATCATCCGTCTCAGTCATAGAGAATTATTATTAGCCCTTAGACTTGTCTTGGGATGTTTTATTTTTGTTTCCTGTGGTTTTTATCTGTGATTGTTTCCCCACTTCCAGGACACTTTACGGGTTTGTATTAGAATATCAAAAATATTGCAAAGATGTTGTTGTTATTCTTCCTCACTTATATCAGGCTGTGTGACACCCAGCAGGGTACCCTGCCACTTGTCTATTTTTTGCCCCTTATGATTATGAATTATTGTGCTCTTTATGTCATCCTCCTTATTCATGGAGGGATATCTCCTTGCAACTAATGCGCTTTTTGGGTTTGCAACCATGGGTCTGGCCGTACTCAGGGCAAAGCCAATTGGCAACAACCAATCACCTGTCCCCTTACCTAACTGTCAGACTCTTCAACTGATGCCACAGCCTCAGTCGCTCTTCCTTAAAGACGCCTTCTAGATATCTTAAATCTGGGAATTTGAGAGCCGGGCTTCTGACTTACTAAGGCGTGCCAGTGCCAATGAAATGACCGTCTCTTTATCACATCAGACTTCATAATTGTTACCCACTACTTCTACACTAGCCCTCCGGATCTAACCGGAATATCTGTGGCCACTGCCCAAAGGAATGTACCCTTTTAGGACCTTTCCCCTGGGTAATACACTACCACCTGTTATTCCTCTCTTCTATTTCAAAGGGGAATTCACACTATCTAGTCTTCCAGACTATCCTGGGAATCACCACATTTAATTTCTCTAAACATTTTATTGCATCCTGAAAAAAGAAGAAATAAAAGCCATAAATCATGCTTGCATTTCCTCACCACTTCCTATTATGTTTAACAGAGTCATGCAATTAATATTTTAAGTTAGAAGTCTGACCTTTCCTCCCCCTTTACTTTACTATTAGGTGGGTGTAGGAAGCTGGCTCTGTATATGATATTGCCACTAGGTGGTAATACCGTGTGCAGAGTTCAAAAGTGTACAGGGCTCAATGTAAAACCCAAAGTGCTCTATTTGTGGTAGTGTGGGTGAGCAGCCTTAGGCTTAACACAGCCTACAACGCTCACCACGACGGCGGACCAGCATAGCCTCTCTTTCCATTTACTTGCCAGACAGCTTCGCTCCGCTCAACTTGCCCTGACCACCGTCCCATGGATCCACAAGACCAGAACTGGAGGAAGAACCTTACTCCTACCTCTGCCGCCAATACCTGGAACACACTGCCACTCCAACTCAGGCAATCACCCTCGCTGACCCAGTTCAGAAAGGATCTCAAGACTTGGCTCTTCGACTGAACCTCCAGGTCCAGATGGATCAGCAGCCTCCCCCCCTCAGCGCCTTGAGACCCTAATGGGTGAGTAGCCGCGTTATATAAATTCCATGATTGAGAGGAGTGTAAGACATTTATTGCACAACAGTGATCAATAATAGACACACGACTCAAGAAGGAGATTCAGACCAATTTTAGAAAAGGATAGTTTATTTGTACTTTATTTTAAGACCAGGATTTTCATAATAAGGTAAGTGAGTTTTTAATTAAAAATACTTTTCACTTTGAAAAACCATCCCTTTGAAACTTTTCAGCACAGTCCAATGTAATCATAAGGGGAAAACAATATTGCGGTTAAACAGGTAAGTAATGCACTTACAATACCATTCTTCGGAGCCCAAAGTCAGCAAGGGCCAGGGGTCAGGAGATTGTCAAAACTGCACCACCCGTGGCACAGGGGTGTCTGGGTATAGAGGTCAAAATCCAACTTTGACCCAATCCTTTCCAATGGAGATAGGGGGTGCCTGGAGCCACACTGCTTGCAGGTAAGTAGATCAGTTGCAGGGGCGAAGCTTTAGTGGTTAGGTTAAGTACAAGGGGGGCCACAAAGCAGCACCAAACATGCACCACCAGCGGCACAGGGGCGGCCAGGTGGAGGGTGCAATTTTGACATTGGGCGCCCAGTGCTTTTCAATGAGGATTCTTCTTTCAGCAAAGAGGCGGCAGGTGTGGCACCGGAGTTTGCAGGAGGAAGACAAATGACAGCAGAGGTAAGTAGAGGTGTAGGCGGTCATAGGGGCACCATCAGTTCAGCATACCAAGGCCCAGGGGCTTCGGGTGCAGGGGTGCCTTTCGACGTCGGAGTCTTCTTACTGGAGCAGGTCGCTGTCGGGGGGAGCCTCTGGATTCACACTGCGGGCGCCGTCGTGAAGGTCAGGTGTGGGCAACCAATGTTGGACACAATGTCAGGATCGCTGGGGAGACTTCACTGCGCAGGTGAGCCACTCAGACACGACCCGTGGGTGTCAGGTGCAGAGTGGGCAGGAGACGCGGATCTGCCTGGATCCGGAGTCCTTGGAGCTTGTTTCTTCTTAGACAGGTCCGCTGTCCACAGGAGATTGGAGTCTTTTTCGAAGGCAGCAGTCCTCCCAGGTTTCTCAGAGGTCGGTGGCTGCAAGACAGGTTCGCAGAAGCTGGAGACAGGCCAGTAGGGCTGGGGCAAGTCAGTCGTCGTCTTCAGGTTTTTCTGCAGGGTCATCTTCCTTTTACTTAGGTCATCGCAGATCTAATTTCTAGGTCTGTGGGAACCATCTACATACTAAATTTAGGAGGCATTTTAGGGGAATATTAGGTAGGGCAAATGGGCACTGCACCTGGGTTGTCTACACCCTCTATTATGCCACCCTCCTGTGGAAGGGGGCATAGACCTAGTCCTGATTCGAGGGGTCTTTCCATCTTCAAGATGGCAGGGACTGAAAGTTGTGCTGCACTTTGCCTCCCCCACCTTAGGGGTGGGGTTGGCAGTGTTGGGCACACCTCCTATTCTTCTGAGTTTTTTCAGCTGGTTTTCCTGCCCAAAGTGGGGATGTAAACCAGGGGATGCCATCTGCTGCTAGCAGCAGAGACTGGGGGTAGCATTACAAAGGTGGCAGGCCTTTGAAGCTTACCTTTTGAGCACTGGCCCATCCTGGGGGAGGAGGAATGACACCTCTGCCCAGGATGTGCATTTTGTCTGGTCCCAGAGAGCAGGGGCTCTACCCAGGGGTCCAGAAACATATCTGGTGGTGGCTGGCTACCTACAGTTGGTCAGAGACCACACCAGGGTTGGTAGGTTTTCAAGGGGCACTTCTCAGGTGCCCTCTGGGTACATGGTACAATAAATCCCATACTGGCATCAGTGTGGATTTATTGAAAGGAGTAGTTTGGTACCAAACACTCCTGTATTCAGTAAATTCATCATGGTGCTGTGGAACTCGAGTTGTCAGGTTTCCAGCCCATGTACTCTCTATGGCTTCCCTGACACTTATAATATTAGGAAATGTACCCCAATATTGTAGAGGCATATCTGCTCATGCAGATATGCCCTCACCTGTGGTATAGTGCACCCTGCCTTAGGGCTGTGAGGCCTGCTAGAGGGGTGACTTACCTATGCACTACAATAAATGTTCATTTCGGTTTATAGAACCATAAAAGATGCAAACACATTCTTTGTCGATATTATTCGGAATAAGATTACTGTAAAATACTCCATATACAAGCTCTTAAGAGATAAGATATTCATGTTACATTGTATAGACACAGGGAAAGATCAACCCTAGACAAGTCTCGCTATTTACTTGTTCTGCCTATAGGGACACTGACTAAAGTGCTAGTGCATTAATAAATATTATTTGCGTCCCAATCACTGCGGTGTACAGCCTAGCTAAACATCAGCCATTATAAAACCCATGTCACAATGACCAATTAAAGAAAATAAAAGCACTTAAAATATTACCATAAAACCAATTCACAATAAAAGTATTAAAATTTGAGAGCACACCCATCTTGACTAATCATTATAGATTCAGTTTGTTTAGTCCATAACAGTCGGGGAGATAGACAAAGACCTCCTTCTGATTACCCAGAACTGGCCTAAAAATTAAGCAACTGCACAAACGAAGAGTGGCCTCGTATCTGACTTTAAAATACGTATGGCTTCATTGTGGCTATGTGTCCCAAGTTGTCTACATACAGGGGCCAGCCAATTCCTTCTCGGTCTGGCATAAGCAGCACAGACAAAGAAGACGTGGCCTATAGTTTCTTGGGGACATAAGCAGGAAGGACAACCCTTGGGCTGTGAGTTGTATGTCAGCCAGGAGTTGGTGAGGGCATTTATAGGTAAACTGCCATGTCTGAACTGGGTGTACAATTTCCTGTCTGCCGGAACCTTAATGATATCGAGATAGCTTTCTAACCGATTAATGAATTTTATGTCAGTGAAGACATCAGTTAAGGTGCCGTGACGGATTTTCGAAAAGTTATTCTGCTCTACCCATGCCCAGTACTGAGTTTTTATTTGATCCTTAGAGTATGAAGGCGAAGGACCAACAAACTCCTTTGGCAGGCCTATGCATGCCCGGAGGGTGTCCACATGTTTAATCCACCCAATTTTTTGGCTTTTGTCCAAGGCAGAAACTTCACTGAAAGCAGCAGCATAGGGAGCCAAATCAGGAGTGCTGACCAGTCCATGCCAAAAGAGCAATGGGCGTAGGCTTGCTTGGTCATTAATGGACTTAATGCCCAAATCTAGTTTCATGGGGAGAAGAGGGGTGCTTTGGGGAAGTAATACCAAGCTCCTAAGGAACTTATTTTCCACTATTGAAAGCATGTTTGAATTAACTGCACCCCACAACTCTGCCCCATACAGCACACTACTCACTACCTTAGAAAGATACAATTTGAGGGCGGGGGCTACAGGCTTGGTGTATGAGAGGCTGCGCTCCCGCCGCAAAGCCCCAGTAAGCTGGGAAAATTTCAGGGACGCCTTCTCTAGATGGTTCTTCCAGGCCATTCCCTCAGACAGCTTAATTCCTAGGTACTCAAAGGAACTGACCCTCTCGAGCGGGACATTATCTAAAACCAGATTACCTTTAAAAGATTTGTGAGGGTTCAACATCATCAACTTGGTTTTAGTAGTATTGATGACCAAACCCCTCAGATCGCAAAAGGCCTTAAAGTGGTTTAAAAGCTTTTGAAGGCCCATAGGGGTTTTAGACACAAAGAGGGTATCATCCGCAAACAATAATGTAGCTATTTCATGATTTGCTAAGGAGGGGTCGTCAGCCGGAATGGAGGACAAAAGGTCGGCAACTTGACTTACCTATGCATTCAGGCAGTGTTAGCTGGCATGGAACCCAGCCAGGGTACCATGTCGACTTTGTCGTTTTCTTCCTCACAGGCGTAGGCAAGCTGCAAGGGAAGTGGCATAGTCCCAGTGAGGGGAGTCCCAGAGGACCCTCTTCAGCTCCCAGGCCCTAGGTACCCAGGGTACCATTTACTAGAGACGTACAGGGGGTAGATGTACCAATTGGGGATTTGCTTTCAGGAAAGAAGCACTGGCACAGGGGACCTGGTTGGCAGGGACCCTGTGCACTACAATTGAAACCACATCAAAACCAGGCAAAACGGGGGGCTAACCATGCACAGAGCAACCTTCTCACATGACCCCCTCCCCCCCAAACGAAAGAGGATGAAACTAACCTTCCCCTGGAGAGTCTTCATCGTATAAGTAGAAGAACCTGGAAAGGTCATCTACATTGGCATGGGCAGTCCCAGGTCCGAGTTCCACTTTAAAGTCCATTCCCTGTAGAGAGATAGACCACCTTAGCAGTTTGGAATTTTCACCTTTCATCTGTTCTAACCACCTGAGCGGCCTGTGGTCTGTCTGAACTAGGAAGTGAATGCCAAACAGGTATGTCCTCAACTTCCTAAGGGCTCAGACCACAGCAAAGCTTCCCTCTCTAAGGCACTCCAACGCTGTTCTCTAGGGCATAGTCTTCTGCTGATGAAAGCAACGGGTTGGTCATGTCCCTCTTCATTTGTTTGGGCTAGGACTGCACCTTTCCATGCTCAGAGGCATCTGTCGGCACAATGAAATGCTTGGTATAGTCTGGAGCCTTTAGAACTGAGGCAGAGCACATTGCATCCTTCAGAGTGTCAAAAGCCATTTGACAGCTCTCTGTCCAGTTTACTTTTGTTGGCATCCTTTTGAAGGTAAGTTCTGTGAGGGAGTCACTATGGACCCATATTCCTTCACAAACCTCCTATAGTACCCAGTCAAGCCAAGTAATGCCCTGACTTGGATCTGGGTGGTTGGAGCTACCCTGTCTAGACTTGTCTGGATCTTGGGTTGGACTGGCTGGACTTTGCCTTCACCTACCAGGTGACCCAAGTACACAAGCTTGCCCTCCCCTATCTGGCACTTACTTGCCTTGATAGTGAGGCCTGCTCTTCTTAGAGCCCCAAAGACCTTGCCAAGGTAGATCAGGTGATCCTGCCAGGTGGAGCTGTAGACAGCAATATCGTCAAGATAAGCTGCACTAAAAGATTCAAGCCCAGCAAGGACTTTGTTCACCAACCATTGGAAGGTGGCAGGGGCATTTTGTAGCACAAAGGGCATCACAGTAAACTGGAAGCACCCATTTGGGGGGTAGAATGCTGATTTTTCTTTTGCTCTAGGGGTCAGACCTATCTGCCTATACCCAGATGTGAAACCAAAGATACTGAGATATTTGACTGCCCCTAACCTAACAATTAGTTCATCTACTCTAGGGATTGGGTGTGCATCGGTCTTCGTCACAGCATTGAGGCCCCTAGCGGTCACACAAAACCTCATTTCTTTCTTTTCACCCTTGGAGTGAGGTTGGGTACTAAGACAACTGGGCTGGCCTAGGGGCTCTCTGAAGGTTCAATGACACCCAATTACAGCATCTTGCTGACTTCAGCTTGGATGCTCTCTCTGATATTATCAGACTGCCTGTAAATTTTGTTTTTGCAGGCTGTCACCTGTGTACACATCATGGGTACACCAGCTAGTCTGACCAGGGGTCAGAGAGAAGAGCTCCGCATACTGACTTAGGACTAGCCTGCAGTCAGCTTGCTGTTGGTCAGTGAGGGTTTCTGAAAATACCACTCCATCCACAGACCCATCTTGGGGATTGCTGGACAGGAGATCAGGGAGAGGTTCACTCTCATTTTCCTGTCCCTCATCGGTGACCATGAGCATGGTCAAGTCAGCTCTGTCATAATAGGGCTTCCAGCGGTTGACATGTATCACTCTTTTGGGGTGTTTGCAACTACCAAGGTCTACCCGAGAGGTGACCTCCCCCTTTCTCGCAGGGACAGGGTAGGGCCAACTCCACTTGCCTTGGAGGGCCCTAGGGTCCACAGGTCCCAATACCCATACCTTCCGCCCTGGTTTCAATTCTACCAGAGCCGCCTTTTGGTCATACCACTTCTTTTGAAGGCTTTGGCTGCCTGAAGGTTTTGGCTTGCTTTCTCCATGTACTCAGCCACCCTGGAATGAAGGTCAAGCACATAGTCCACTGTGTTTTGTTTTGGTTCTTTGAGGGGTTTCTCCCAAACTTCTCTTACCAGACTCAGAGGACCTCTAGAAGGGTGCCCAAACAAAAGTTCAAAGGGTGAAAACCCCACTCTCCTTTGGGGCACTTCCCTATAGGCAAAAAGCAGACATTGAAGTAGGTCATCCCATCTCCTTCTGAGTTTTTCAAGGAGCCCACCAATCATGTCTTTCAATGTCTGGTTGAATCTCTCCACCAGGCCATTTGTTTGTGGGTGATAGGGTGTGGTGAATCTGTAGTTCACTCCACACTCATTCCACATGTGTTTTATGTATGCAGACATGAAGATTGTACCTCTGTCTGACACTACCTCCTTTGGAAAACCAACTCTGGTAAAGGCACCTAGGAGGGCCGTTGCCACCACTGGGGCAGTGGATGCCCTTAGGAGAATAGCTTCAGGGTACCTGGTGGCATGATCCCCTACCACCAGAATTTATATGTTCCCCGAGGCTGTTGAAGTGTCCAGGAGTCAACAATGTTGACCTCTACCCTTTCAAAGGGTACCCCAACCACTGGAAGTGGAATTAAGGGGGCCTTTCGATGGCCCCCTGCCATGCCACTGGGTTGGCAGGTGACACAGGACTGACAAAGTCCTTCAACTTCTGAAACATCCCTGGCCAGTAGAAGTGGTTGACTAACCTACTCCAAGTTTTATCCTGGCCAAGGTGCCCAGCTAGGGGGGTATCATGGGTCAAAGTAAGGAGGAACACTCGAAAACTCTGAGGTACTACCACTCTCCTGGTTGCACCAGGTTTGGGGTCTCTGGCCTCAGTGTATAGGAGCCCATCCTCCCAATAGACCCCGTGGGTGCCCCAGATATCACCCTTTTCCTGTGCAGCAGCTTGCTGCCTCAGGCTTTCAAGAGTGGGACAGGTTTATTTTCCCTGGCACAGATCCACCCTAGAGGGTCCCCCTGGGCCCAAGAGGTCTGCCTGGTAAGGCCCAACCTCTCCAGACTCAGTTCCCTCTGAGAATACCAAGTCCTCTTCCTGAGAAGAGGGGTTCTGACTTGGTATCTGTTTGGAGGCTGGTCCCCCAGTCTTCTTGCCCTTTCTCTTGAAGGGCTGGTCCATTCTTCCAGGATCCAGCACCTCTTTTTCACTCAGAGCTCTGCTCTGTGCTCTGGTTGTAACACAACCCCACCCTGAGAGACCTACCGTGCTGGTATGGGCCCTCAGTTCGACTTCAGCCCAAGGGGAAGTCTCCAAATCATTTCCATGCAGACAATTTACAAGGACAGTTGGGGACACAACTACTTATTTTTGTCCAACTACTCCCCCCAGTCCAAAGTTACCATAGCCATGGGATGGACTGTGATGATATTGCTAGCATTGGTGACTGGATTGGTCCTTCCAATCAGGTACTGATCTGAGTGAACTAGCTACTGGGTCACCATGGTGACACTAGCCCCAGTATCCCTCAAGGCCTCTATCCTGGTCTCATTACTCTTGGGAAACTGCCTCTATTTATTCATGTTATCTGGCCAGGCAGCACAGACTAAGTCTAACACAACCCCACCCAGAGAGACCTACCATGCTGGTATGGGTCCTCAGTTCGACTTTAGCCCAAGGGGAAGTCTCCAAATCATTTCCAAGCAGACAATTTACAGGGACAGTTGGGGACACAACTACTTATTTTTGTCCAACTGCTCCCCCCAGTCCAAAGTTACCATAGCCATGGGATGGACTGTGATGATATTGCTAGCATTGGTGACTGGATAGGTCCTTCCAATCAGGTACTGATCTGAGTGAACTCGCTACTGGGTCACCATGGTGATACTAGCCCCAGTATCCCTCAATGCCTCTATCCTGGTCTCATTACTCTTGGGACACTGCCTCTATTTATTCATGTTATCTGGCCAGGCAGCACAGACTAAGTCTACCTCTCCCTCAAAGACTAATGTTGCCTCAGTGTGCTACTGACATGGTCAGGCCATACTTGGAATCCCATCTGGATGTTAGCAACTGCAGGTACTGCAGGTGGGCTAGAGGCATTTCTCTTTGTTTTACAGCTAAGAACTCCAGTTCGGTGATCTATTGCTGTACAATCATGGCACCAAGCCTTGTTGGGATCCCAGTTCTTCCCCTGGCATCCACCCTTAGACTGTGTAGAGACTTTGGGCCCACACGCCTGAGCACGTAGAAGGCTTGATTATTTTTAGGGTTACCCTCTTTCCCTTGGGGGGCTTGTTGGCCTCTTTCATTTGGTCTCCCCCACTAGTGTTAGTTTTGGTGATCCTTGTCATGATCCAGTGGTCTGCCTTCTTCATCAATTCTTGAGGAGAAAGTGGACCTAGGTCTACCAGGAATTGATGTAGTTTCTCTTGGTGACAATTGCTTAAAAGGTGCTCCTTCATAATTAAATTATACAACCCTTTAAATCATGTACATTGTTACCACTCAACCAACCTCCTAGGTTTTCACTGAGTAATCTACAAAATCTACCCAGGATTGGCCTTGGATTTTCTTGGTCTCTCTGAATCTGATCCTATACTCCTCAGTACTGAATCCAAATCCCTCAATCTAGGTACCCTTCATGAGGTCAAAAGATGTAGCATCCTTATCATTAAGTGTCAGGAGCCTATCTCTGCACTTTCCTGAGAACATTTCCCACAGGATAGCACTCCACAGCTTCCTGTGAACTTGTCTACCAAGACTGGCTCTCTCAAATGCAATGAACCACTCAGTAACATCATCACCCTCAAAATATTTAGGGACAATCCCTTTGGGGATTTTGGAGTCAATAAATTCTACTTCCCTATTTGTTATTTTGCTGCCAGCACAGATGGGTCCTAGGCCCATCTCAGCTCTTTCTTTTTCTATGGCTAGGAGTTTAGATTCTAGAGCTATCCTCTTGGCCAGTTTCTGAAGATCTGCATCTTTAGTGCTTGCTTCATCTGGAACATTACTGAGGTCACTTCCACCTGAAGTGTTGCTATCTGAGGGGGTAGTTTAGTGTCCTCCCCCTCCCCCTCCACCTCTTCTTCTTCTTCTTCTTCCCCATTGGGAGAAGTTCTGTTTGCCAGGGCTGTGTCATTATCTGCCAGCAGCTGCTGGAGATGGGCTTTATCGGGTTTAGGACCCATGGCAAGTTTCCATGCTTTGCACAAATCTTTAAGTTGAGCAACTTTAAGATGTGCATAGGGACCCAGGTTGAGCTCCTGGCTGGTCCCTGCAGTACCAGTCATGGGGCATATTAGCAAGACCGGCGATAAGGGGCTTGCTAATATGCGCTATATAATTCCAATTGAAGCCCAGGTTAGATGTGCAGGACATCTAACCTGGGCTTCTATTGGAATTCTATAGCGCATATTAGCAAGCCCATTATCGCCGCTTTAGCGGCAGTTTCCTGCCGCTAAAGCGGCGATAATTTTATCGCCGGTCTTGCTAATATGGCCCATGGTGTTTAAAGTAAGTAGGGTCTTATTCAAGATTTAAAAAACTCAAAGTCTTTCTATGGCCTAACTACTTACTGTTTTTAGGTTTCTAAACAGTGGGGGATTTAACCAAGGCCCTAACGCTATTTTTAGTAAATTTGGGAAAACAAAATCGACAAATGATAAAAAATTCTATTTAAAGACAGTTTTTGGATTTCTTCAGTGAAATCAATTATCACTCAAGTGGTACAACGAATGTCAAAGTCTTGTACCCCACCGCTGCACCACAAATGTAGGACGTTGGCTCTGTACATGATATTGCCACTAGGTGGTAATACTGTGCAGAGTCCAGAGGTTCCCCAAAAGTGTACAGGGCCCAGTGTGAAACCCAAAGTGCTTTGTTAGTATTGTGGGCGAGCAGCCTTAGGCCCAACACAGAGGATTGTAAGACATTTATTGCACAACAGTAATCAATAATGGACACACGACTCAAGAAGGAGATCTGGACCAATTTTAGAAAAATATACTTTGTTTGTACTTTATTTTAAGACCAAGATCTTCGTAATAAGGTAGCTACGTATTTAATTAAAAATGCTTTTCACTTTGAAAAATTCGTCATACAGAAACTTTTCAGCACAGTCAAATGTTATCCTATGGGGAAAAGAATATTGCGATTAAACAGGTAAGTAATTAACTTACAATCCCAGTCTTCGGAGCCCAGAGTCAGCAAGGACCAAAACTGCACCACCAGCAGCACAGGGGTGGCCAGATGCAGAGGTCAAAATTGGAGTTCGCCCTAATGCTTTCCAATGGAGGCAGGCGGCGCCTGGAGCCACACTGCTTGCACGTAAGTAGATCGGTTGCAGGGGCCAATCTTTGGAGGTTAGGTTAGGCACAGGGGGGCCACAAAGCAGCACCAAACATGCACCACCAGCGGTACAGGGGGAGCCAGGTGCCGGGTGCAATTTCAACGTCGGGCGCCCAATGCTTTTTAATGGCAATTCTTCTTTAGCCAAAGAGGCTGCAGGCATGGCACCGGAGGTTGCAGGAGGAAGACAAATGACAGCAGAGGTAGGTAGAGGTGTAGGGGGTTGTAGGGGCACAGTTGGTTCAGCTCACCAAGGCCTAGGGGCTTCGGGTGCAGGGGTGCCTGTTGATGTCAGAGTCTTTTTACCAGAGCCGGTCGCGGTCTGGGGAGCCTCTGGATTCACACTGCAGGTGCCGTCCTGGAGTCAGGTGCGGTCAGCCAATGCTAGACACGAGGTTAGGATCACTGGGGAGACTTCACTGCACAGGTGAGCCACTCAGCCTCAGGCCATGGGCATCGGGTGCAGAGTGGGAAGGAGACGCGGATCCGCCTGGATCTGGAGTCCTTGGAGCTTGTTTCTTCTTGGACAGGTCCGCTGTCCACAGGAGATGTGAGTCTTTTTCGAAGGCAGCAGTTCTCCCAGGGTTTTCAGAGGTTGCTGGCTGCAAGACAGGTCACAGGTTTTCAGAAACTGGAGACAGGCTGGTAGGGCTGGGGCCAAGGCAGTGGTCGTCTTCAAGCTTCTCTGCGGGGTTGTCTTCTTTCTTCTTAGGTCATCCCAGATCTAGTTTCTAGGTCTGGGGGAGCCTCCTAAATACTAAATTTAGGAGGCCTTTTGCAGAAGTAGTAGGTAAGGTCAATGGGCACCTTACCTCTGGTGGCTACACCGTCTATTATGCCACTCTCGTGTGGGAAGGGACATAGACCTAGCATGATTGGAGTGGTCTCCCCATCTTCAAAATGGCGGAAACTTAAAGTTGTGCTGCACCTCGCCTCCCCCTCCTTTGGGGTGGAGTTGGAAGAAGTGGGCACACCTCCTATTCTTCTGAGTTTTTCCTGCCAGTTTTCTGGCCCAAAGTAGGGATGTAAACCAGGGGCTGCCATCTGATGCTAGCAGCAGAGGCTGGGGTCGAATTACAAAGGTGGCAGACCTTTGAAGCTTCCCTCTCCGAGCACTGGCCCATCCTGAGGAGGAGGAGTGGCACCAATGCCCAGGATGTGAATTATTTCTGGTCCCAGAGAGCAGGGGCTCTCTACCCAGGGGTCCAGAAACATGTCAGGTGGTGGCTGGCTGCCTACAGTCAGTCAGAGACCACACCAGGGTTAGTAGGTTTTCAGGGGGAACCTCTGGGTCCCACAATGTCATCAGTGTGGATTTATCGAAAGGAGTAGTTTGGTAATAAACACTCCTGTGTTCAGTGAAGAAATCATGGTGCTGTGGAACTCCAGTTGTCAAGTTTCCAGCCCATGTACTCTCAATGGCTTCCCTGGCACTGACAATATTAGGAAATGGACCTCAATATTGTAGGGGCATATCTGCTCATGGTATAGTGCACCCTGCCTTATGGCTGTGAGGCCTGCTAGAGGGGTGACTTACCTATGCTTTCCGGCAGTGTTAGCTGGCATGGCACCCAGGCAGGGTGCCATGTCGACTTTGTCGTTTTCTCCCTCACAGGGCTAGGCAAGCTGAAGGGCAGTGGCATAGTCCCAGTGAGGAGGGTCCCAGGGGACCCTCTTCAGCTGCCAGGCCCTAGGTACCCAGGGTACCATTTACTAGGGACTTACAGGGGGTGGAAGTACCAATTGCGGATTTGATTTTAGGGAAGAAGCACTGGCACAGGGGACCTAACTTTCTCACACTCGGTTACCTGATGTAACTGCGCAGTGATCTATTCAATCAGGGTAGGTGGCATCTCCTCAGGTGCAGTCTGGGTTTGCAAGGTGGACTCCCGGCTGGCTACGCCAAATGTTGTTGGAGAAGGAATGAGACGGCATGACTTCTTTTGGCAATCTAGCATAGGGTATATCAAAATATGGCCAGGAGGTCAGACAGCTCCGTGGAACTGGAAACTGAACTCAACAGCTTCATAACAGGCACTGTCTTATATAGTCCAAAAACCGCAATATGTCATGCATTTCATTAGCTTACATTAGCATGGGTAGGCCGTCTCCCTTTTCTATACTCTCTGTAACAATGGCCACCTCTGCTTGCAGCCCATTGCCGCCCTGCCCATCTTGGTCGAAGGTCTTGGGATATGAAGCATAAGAATTAGCACTAACATTGCAGTCTGGAGTCTTCAGAACATCAGGAAAGTGTCTAAACCACACAAAAAGGGGGGCTTAATGTGGCATGGGCATTGTCTCCAAATGTCCATTAAAATGGGCCAAGGGATTTGGGGTTTTGGGAAAGGTTAGGGGAATTGGTTCAGGTCGGAGTCCATGGAAGTTCTTTAGAAAATCTGCAGAAATTCAGCAAAGGAATTTCAGCATACGATCTGCAAGAAATCATCTGCCCATCACCTCTCATATGTGATCAATTGCATCTCTCTTCCTCATGCCAGGGCAGCCAATATAATTCACGAGGTACTTTTTTAACTCCCATTTTGTTACGTCATCAATAGTAGTTTATTATGTTTGTTTCAAACGTTCTTATGGTTTTCATATAGTATATTCTGCAACAGTAGAAAAGGTCTCACACTAGACATGGGAACTCCCTCTCGCTCCCTCACTCATGGGGAAAGACAACAGTCCATTGTTATTCCACAGAGTTCTTATGTGCTCGTCATCAAATTCCATTCCCAGGCGTGTATCTACAAGAAATGTATCAATTTGACTAACAGTTGGCAAGAACTCGTAGAAAATAATCAAGTCAGCAAACTGCAAGAACGAAATGCATTCCCATTGGAACAGATTTTAGGTATTTAATATAAAACAGCTAACTTTAAAGTACTAAATCTAAGGGGCATTCATATGTGTGTGTGCACCTATGCATCATATTACCGCTTCTTAATACTTTAATCAAATAATTTACTTCATGAGCAATGAAACTGCATAACAGTGAGAATGCTGTAGAAGTACATTTGTTCTATATATGTGTAACATAAATGCATATGATGGAGCAAGGTTTCGCAAATGAAACTTGCTCGGATGCAATCTTCCTCATAGTATTAATATTAAAACTTGTATTGTCTGTATTAATCCTTGCACACATTACATGAATAGTCAGGACGCTTGCCTATGTGTTTTACTAACGAATAACGCTTGTTCCTAGTCTAAAATGGCCGCTTAAGCGCGGGATCTTCTCTGCGCATGTCGCAACCTGATCACATGGTGTGACGTCTTTCTTTGCTTGGTGGTAAATTTCTGCTTCTGCGCAGTGTGCATTAAAATGGCCGTTCAATGTTCTCACATGCTTAAGCTTGCTCTCGTGTCATTACTAATTTGTCGTTTCTTAAACGCCATTAATGCGGGATAGGATTTATAATTAAATGGGATTAGAAATAAGTAAGGGGGTATACAGTGAAACATTTTATTTGTGATTCTAATATTTTCCTATTGCACTTTTAGTAACTCGTAATGTTGGGCCTGGGTTGGTGACTTGAAACTCGAGAAGCAGAAGGTTCTGCGCATGTGTCCTGAATGACTGCCAAAATGAAGTCAACTTGGACGTCTCACAAGGCCATGACCTATCGGCCGAAGAGGATGTTCTACATGTGCTAAAATGTAACAATCGATACAGTTACTGCAGAAATTGTATATAATTTGTTGTGAGACGGGTGGGAAATAAAGTGAATGTATTAATTTGAAGGGTGGGAACGCAAATACAATAGGCTTTACAAATTAGGCCAAATCTGTCATAGTGCGAGAATCCACCCCCTGTCCCTGCCCAATCAGAAGTAGTGGTCCCATATTTTAGCAACATTAAGGGGAGGTACATGGGCGTAGAAGGGTATAATAGAATATAGCATTAGTTAATTAATCAGAACAGGATTTCGAGCACAGAGAGAGCAGAAGATACCGAAGTCAGAGCAAGAATCCACAAGCTAAGAGCTCCAGGCTGCCATGCTGATCGGTTGCTGACTGAATTCCTGTCCGGAAGAGGTCCTGAGGAGGGGGCGGCGGAGTCCATTAGACGGGAGAATCGAGGAGAAATCGAGTGCCAGAGAGGGGATCGGCGCAGGCGTCGTTATAGAGAGGTCACCAGTCCTGTCCTGATCCAGAAGGAGGTCCTTGCTTTTCATCCTTCCAGGGTCCTATTCTTTCCAACGCCTTGGCTAAAGGGCTTGGTTCTCGCACTTAGGTAAATATATGCAACCTTTAGTTGCGCTGCTGTTTCTATCCTCTCTTTCGTAGACACCGTCATTTATTAGCAATAATTATTCTAAGCTTTCACATGGGTATTCTGATCAAATACCGTGTCTTTTCCTGTATTTTACTCTGCTAAAACTTTAGATAAACATTTTAAAACTTCCTGACTCAGTGGTTATTTCAGGATTATGTATTATAGTGAATGTCACTCATTTTAAACTTCCCAATTAGCAAAGGATCCATTGGTAAGTTATTACTCTTCAATCAGAAGGTAATTGGTAGCAGGGATTTTTGATATAAGAGTATATCTGACACCCAGCGTAAGTATTAGCGTAGTGTGAATGTATGGGCCCAAGTGAGTATATGGTGTATGAATGCAGTTTGCTAATATCGCGCTGGATCAGTTTTCTGGTAAGCAGAGGACGGTTAGTGTTACTCTTTGTTAATTGGGTAATGAGAATTTATTTTGTTTTTTTATGAACTAATATCCGTTTATTCTTGAGTATTGTTTTATGTTGTCTAGAAATACCCCGGGGTAGGGAAAGAATAGCGGATGGCAAGTGGAAGCCATACTGCAGTGAGGTTATCTGTCAGGCAGAAATAGTACTGAAAAGTTAAGCAGGGCTATCAGTACTCGTTAGGGATTCTATGCGTGTGAGTAATAGCAAAGGGGTACGCTGGTAAAAATTTGATGTTATATCACCTAGAAAGGGTAACATTGAAGGAGTAACAGGTACTTCTGGAGCTTGTGTGAAGAGTAGACGGAAGGGTTTTACTCGTAGTGTATGATTTAGTAAATGGAAGGGTTTTACTAAGTGTGTGAGAGAAACTATCTTTTCCGAATTAGAGAAACTGGCACGATAGCGAATGTTTTTATGTTGTTACTGAATTTTAATTAAGAATTATAGAAGAAATAAGTTTTGCGTAAGATTTTGTAAAGGGAGAGTCAGTTGCCGGAGAGGGAGCTGACGTCACCAAACGCCGCGCTGGGATTGGTTGGATCCGCGGGCGTGGGAAAACCCTTGTAAAGGAGGGGTTAGTAGTCAGGAGTAGTACTGACGACACAGGTGCCTCGCTGGGATTGGTAGAATCAGCGTGGGAACAAAAAAAGAGCAAATTGTAAAGGAGGGGTTGACAGAGAAACATCACCAAAAAGGCCGCGCAAGGATTGGCTTAGAATTAAAAGTTAGTAGACATTTGATTGGTTGAGATTTTAGAAGCGAAATTCTAAGTGGATAAGGATTGCATGTTAAAACGTGATCCGACTTTAATAGAAAATCGTCCAGTTAGGAGATATTTAGGGTTTGCAGAATATAATTTTATCCATCGGTATTTGCCCAAAATGTACGGAGAAAAGAAAAAGATGTCAGTTTTACAAAAGATTAAGAATTATTTCAAAAAGGACAAACCAATCAAGACTAGGGAGGGAATTATTATTCCCCAGCCAAAACGCCTGCATCATTCATGATGATGGAGAGAGGTTATCATACTTGTGTATGGATAGAGAATTGGAGAGAATATACCAAAAATGACGGGATACTAGAATTTCCTGAGAATGGCACGTTCAATGGGCGAATTCTTCAAAATTTGAGACAAAGGATGAATGATTTAGAACCTAGACCTAGATTAACTCAATACGAAGCTTTAGAAGAGTGGGAAACTGAGGCATTTGAGCGTGATCGATCTCGGAGTAATGGGAGGTATCCAGGATTTTTTCCCAGATATTTACGTGAAACTAGGGAAGGTCAGATGAAACAATGGAGAAGGGCAATGCTTGTTGAGGGATTATATCCCTTATTCACAGAAGAAGAGAAATCAGGAGGCAAATGTACAGAAAAGACCAAACATTTAATGAGACATGAAGATTCAGAAGATGAGTTTATGGAGGAAATGATGAGAAATCCCCCACCGTATCAGGAAGGGTCAAGTGGACTCCCTCCTAGTGCCCCACCACAAACTCCATTGGTACCTCAGGTACTGCATGAATTTACCCCGAATAGAATACTTCATGACAAAGAAAAGGAAGCATTAGAAAAGACCAGAGCAGAATTAGTACGGAAAATATCACAGATAAAAACACATCCTGATTCATTGACTATTCCTGTAACAATTGGTCCAGTGGTGCCATTGTATGGTACGCAAGGAAATTGTCCTCCTCTAATACCCGTACCTTCTCCTATGAACACTCCTGTGAATCTTTCAAAATCTGAAGCTCCAGTCATCATTGAAGATCAATTTAGTGATTGTGATTCCACAATATCTCTCATGGACTTACCTGTTAGAGGTCCAGTAAAAGGTACTCCTAGAAAAGAAATACCTGAGTGTTCAAAAGATGTAAGTTTAATAACTTCATCTGGGGCAAAGAGTGCCACCATAGTAACACCTGAAGATCTAGAAAGATGGGTACAAGGATCAGATAAAATGTGTACACCTCCAAAATTATTAGACATTCAGAAATTAAAATTTGAGTTAGAAGAAATGATAGCAGGAAATGTGGGAGTAGAACGTTTAAACACGTATGATGAAGAAGAATTGCTGGTCCTGTGCAGGAGTATCACTAGAAATGTAAGGTTATTCCATGAAAAATTGTCCAATTTGGCCTTAGAGATGGGAATCGAAATAGGGAGATCAAAAGTATTACAGAAGCCCTATAGAGCAGAATTTTCGGATAAAGATTTAGAAAACATGAATGCTTCTGGAAAAAGACTGCAAATACGAGAATTAATGTTAATTTTGCAAAAATGGGGAGACCTAGATAAGTGGAAAACAAGGTGGGCAAAGAAAAAGGAAGAAGCTCGCTCAATTCGAACAGCTTCTGAATATGTAATGAAGGAGACAGAAAAAGCTGACAAAATGTACCCGATGCGAGAAGTTGCAGGAGGAGGTTATGTGCATGTTCCTTGGAGCAGAGAGGATATTTTATCATTTACGAATGATTTCCCAAAGCTGAGAGAAAAGCCAATTGAATGGTACAAGCAGGTTGAGAGGTTTGTGAAAGTATCAAAGGTATTGTTGAAAGCTTTGGATGGTCTGTTTGATATAGTGGTACCTGCAGATTTATGGACAGATTGTAAGATCACAGTCGATTGGCCAAGTGATGAATATCCCAGAGATCCAAAAACAGGTGCCCCGGCAAGTGAAGTGATGAAAAAATATCAGCAGGTGATAACATACCTAAAAGGAAAGATTCCCCCGAAAGAAACAGATTGGGTAAAAATAGATCGAACTACCCAAGAAGCCAGTGAAACAGTTCATTCGTATTATGAGCGCCTCTTACAGGTGTTCAAACAGTACAGTGGGTTTGAAGACATTGGAGACAAAAACATGAGTCAGTTTGTTTACCGATTCATGTACGGTTTGAAGCCCGAGATTTGCCAGATGATTAAGCAGCATATGCTTTGCTGGCAAGGGAAACCTATTGACGAAATTCTGAAATATGCAATATATTGTGGGGATGATATCGAAGACAGACACAAGAAATTACAAGAAAAAGTAATGTGGGCACAGGTGAAAATGGCTGAGAAGCAGGGAATTAACTTAGATAATCCTAATGAAACTCAGGGAAAAGACTCTGGAACGAATGGTGATTCTGGAAATGGTGGAAGAATGAAAGGACGAATGAGTAGAGAAGAGGCTAAAAAGAAATTTCCTTGTCATGGATGCGGAAAATTGGGGCATTGGAAGGACGAGTGTAAAAAGATTCGAAATAATAATAGCCCAAATCAAAATTTAAATTCACAGACGCAGAATGACTCACAGCAGGGGTTAAATCCTCAGAGTCAGTTACCATCTCCACCTGTTCAGGGTAATGTAAGCAGAGCAAAGCACGGTACAGACATCGGATACCCAGGAGGAAGTGGTAAGAATGATTATATGACCTCACAATTTCTTTTGCAGGATGAATTTTGCAGGTTCGATGCATGACGGTGCCTAGGAGAGAGGGAGCAGGAGTGTGTTCTTGGCGCATCCTTGCAGGTAGATTAGTCAGGTCCATATGTTGAAGGAAAAGTGAAGGGAAATGATATTACTTTTCTTTTGGACACTGGTGCTACCAGGTCTACTGTGAGAACAGTAGACGTCCCAAACCTTCCTCTCTCTGGTGAAGATATCCAAGTGGTAGGTGTTGCTAACCAAAGAATTAGAACACCCCTTACGGAACCAATGGAAGTTAAAATCGGAAATTTCAGAGAAATGCATCAATTTGTAGTATGCGATTCTAGTCCAGTGAACTTGTTAGGTAGGGATTTATTGTGTAAGATGAACTGCACAATTTTCTGCACACCGGATGGTGTGGCAGTACAAACACCAGACGAAGATCATGTATATAAAATTATGGTTGCAAAACAAGGTACAGAAGTAGATGAAATGTTTTCAGTGCTAACAAAGGATGAGTTGCCAGAAGAATTAAAAAGTACAGTAAACCCTATAGTATTGGATTTCACAGGAAAAGAAGTAGGACTCATGGCTAAAATAGATCCAGTTAAAGTCACTGTAAAAGAAGGTGCGATTTTCCCAAATACAAAACAGTACAAAATGAGTGCAGAAGTTAAAGCAGGTGTCATTGAAGAGATCAACCGGATGGTTGAGCAAAACATACTGAGAGAAGTGATGAGTAGCCCATGTAATTCACCAATAATAGGTTTGAAGAAACCTAGTGGAAAATATAGGATTGTTCAGGATTTGAGGAAAATTAATAAAATTGTGGAACCATGTTGTCCTATAGTGCCAAATCCTGCAGTAATTCTGTACCAGATTCCTTGGAATGCAGGATGGTTCACAGTAATTGATTTATGTCAAGCATTCTTCTCAATTCCGTTACACCCAGACAGCCAGTATCTTTTCTCATTTAAATTCGAAAACAAAGTCTATGTGTGGAATCGGGTTCCTCAGGGGTACACAGAAAGTCCTTCCATCTTTAATCAGATATTGAAAAAGTGTCTTGAAAAATTAGTGATGCCAGGAAGCTCAGTCTTAGTGCAATATATTGACGACTTATTAGTAGCGTCAAACACCAGAGAAGACTGTATTGTTGATTCCATAGCACTCTTAAACCTTTTGGCAGAGGAAGGGCATAAAGTCTCACCTGAAAAATTACAGTTCTGTACCACAGCTGTTAAATACCTGGGACACCAAATTGAGAGGGGAAAAAGAAGAGTCACCTCTGAAAGAGTAGCATTAATAGAAAGAATGCAAATGCCTGTAACCCAAAGACAAGTAAGAATGTTCCTAGGAATAGTAGGTTACTGTCGGCAATGGATACCAGGATTTTCCATGTTGGCAAAGCCCATGATTAACATGACCAAAAAGAAAGCAAAAGACCCTGTTGAGTGGGAAGATGAAAGTGTAGAAGCCTTTGTAAAATTGAGAAATGCTCTTTGTTCAGCACCTGCCTTAGGAATGCCTGATTATAAAAGAGAATTCGCATTATTCTGTCATGAGAGAGAAAATTGTGCACTTTCTGTCCTAACTCAGAGACACGGATTGGACAGACGTCCTATAGCGTATTTTTCTGCTACATTGGACCCTGTAGCATCCGCGTTGCCAGGATGCTTAAAAGCAGTGGCCGCAACGTGTTTGAGCATTGAACAAAGTGAGTCAATTGTGATGGGACATCCTGTAAAAGTCTATGTTCCACATGCAGTTGTGATTCTGTTGACAAGAACCCGAACTCAGCATCTCACTCCTAGTCGGCTGCCTAAGTACGAGAGAATAATAATGGGTGCTGAGAATGTGACAATGATAAGGTGTACAATAATAAATCCAGCAACCTTACTACCTGAACCATGTCATGAGACAAATAAAGATGACGAAGAAGATGAACATGATTGTGTACAGATTACAGAATTGTGCACAAAACCTCGCCCAGATATAGAGGAACAGCCTCTTAAAGACCCAGACAAGGAGCTATTTGTTGATGGTTCATGTCAGAGACATGAAGACGGTAAACTAACTGCTGCCTATGCAGTATGCGAATTAACTGGAATAGTCGAAGCATCCTATTTACCAGGAGTAAAATCTGCACAAGTAGCTGAATTGATTGCATTAATAAAAGCATGCAAAATTGGGAAGAATCATAGAATAACCATATTTACTGACAGTCAATATGGTTATGGGGTTGTGCACGATTTTGGCCAACTATGGATGCAGAGGGATTTCATGACTTCTTCAGGATCTCCCATTAAAAATGGACAATTTGTAAGGGAATTGCTAGAAGCAATACAATCACCAAAAGAATTGGCTGTGGTGAAGTGTGCCGGACATCAGTCAGGAGATGACTGGGTGGTAGTCGGCAACAGATATGCGGATCTGGTGGCTCAATATTGTGCAAAAACCAGAACGTCAGTCAATAAGAGGGTGGAAAGAATGGGAATCAGCTGCCAACTTATGCTGTTTATGCCACCTGAGACTTGGACTGAAGTAAAAAGATTGCAAGATGAGGTTGATGTAGTTGAAAGAAATTTGTGGATCAAAGTGGGTTGTTCTCAAAGAAGAGAGGATGAAGTATGGGTCAGTACAGATGGCAGACCAGTCATGCCAGATTGTTTATTCTCACAAATGGCCAGAATGTATCATGGAGACACACACATAGGGAGAGATGCAATGATTAGATTGTTCAGACAAAATTGGTACAATCCCAAATTCAGAGCTGTTACAGAGAGTCTTTGCCAGAGATGTCTAATTTGCCAAATGCACAACACAGGCAGGAAAACAATAATTGGGTTTGGGAAGATTGGGAAAGCAGAGGGTCCATTCATAAGACTCCAGTTTGACTTCATACAGTTACCACCATGTAGAGGGTTGAAATATGTACTAGTCATAGTATGTCTGTTTTCAAAGTGGGTGGAGGCTTATCCAACTAGGCGAAATGACAGCATCACAGTTGCAAAGCTGTTACTAAGAGAGCTCATACCTAGGTTTGGTTTCCCAGTATCTTTGGAATCAGATAGAGGAAAACACTTTAACAATGAAGTGATCCTGATAATATGTGAAGCATTTCAAATCAAACAGAAATTGCATTGTGCATATCGTCCAGAGGCTTCTGGAGTGGTAGAACAATTGAATGGCACTATAAAATCAAGGTTGGGAAAAATGTGTGCATCAACATCATTGGAGTGGCCTGATGCATTGCCACTTGTCCTGATGGGACTCAGAAGCATACCTGACAGAACGACCGGATTGAGCCCACATGAGATAATGATGGGAAGAGCAATGAGACAAACACATGTTCCCACAAACAAACTGGTGAATATTTCTGATGATATGGTGCTGGACTATTGTAAAGGATTGGCTGACCTAGTGCGTTCTGTCTCTCACCAGGTTGGAGAAGACGCAGTTTCCAGGCAGCCTGAACTAGAACATGATCTGAATCCAGGTGATTGGGTGGTAGTGAAGAATCACACCAGAGAAACGTGTCTATCACCCAGGTGGAGCAGACCTTGTCAAATCATATTGACCACCAATACAGCAGTGAAGTGTGCAGGATTTCCGAATTGGATTCACGTAAACCACACAAAGAGGGTACCTGACCCTGAAGAAGAGAACACTCAGACAACGCCAATCACTGAAGAAGCTGAAGGTTGTTGCCAAGCTGAAGAATCTCAGGCTCGAGGTTCGAGAGAAGCTGACGGAGTACAACCGAGCACAAGTCAGGATTGGATACCAGTAGTCGAAGTTCCTGAGGTTTTCCACCAAACAAGAAGTCAGAGAAAATTAAAAGCAATTGAAGAAGATCAGATAGGTGAAGAAGAAGTGGTTCAGGATCAAGAAGACAAGCTAGTAAACGACCCTGAACAAAATCAGATAGGGAAAGAAAACTGGACTGAAAACAGTGAAGATTTAATAGAATTTGAACAGGGAGAGACAGGTTTAGAAGAAGCAGGTCAGGCTGCAGAAGTACACAGTGCAATAAGCCCTGATCAGAAGCAGTTAGGTCAAGAGGAATATACAGAAGAAAAAGAGACTGATAAAAATGAACATGAAGAATTAAACACAGAACAAGGTGAACTATTGGAAACTCACAGTGGAGCTGCAGATGAGAAACCAATAAGACCAGAAAAAGAACAATCAAATAAGTCAGAGATTACAGAAAACAAAACAGTGCCAAGCAGTGAAAATAAAAAGATACCTGAAGACGAAAATAAAGAAACAGTGCAAGTAGAAAAACAAAGAAAAGGAGATCATTGGCCAAGTTTCATCAAAAGAGTGAAATGCCACATAACAACAAGAAGTGAAGATCCAGAGCAAGTACCTGAAGTAACAAGTCAAACAGAACAAGAGAAAAAGTCTGGGAAGAGAAAAAGTAAAAGGTTAAGACTCGTGAATAACAAATTTAGGGGTCCTGACTGGACTTATATCATTCTTGAAGACTTTGTAAGCTCAGAATCAAGTGACAGTGGTGGTGAAGGAACAAGTGCAGAACTACCGTACGAAAAAGAAACAAGACCACCCTGACTAAACAAAAGAATCCACTGAAGAAAAGGAATAGAGATAAGAAGAGCAATCTTCCTTGTCGAAAAATGCCTGATGATAGAGTTACTGGGAGACCAAAGAGAAAATGTTGTAGAAGATGCTGTGCAATTTGCATATGTAGTCTAGTATTGGTGCTTATAGTATGGTTAGTCCTGATTGTAGCAGTTCCTTACCTGATGATAATAGATAAAAAGAACAATAATGAAACTATAGGGAGGACAGCAAACATAAAGGGCAATAGAGTAGAACTAATGGCAGAAGATGATGCAGAAATTCATCATGAGATAGCTGATAACGACACTAGTTTAAATGTTTTCACAAAGTTATTATTTCAGTATGTAGACACCATGGAAGTTAGTAATTGGTATGTCTGTATGAAGTTACCTGAATCAGTAGCAGAAGGATTAACATACCATCATTTACCACTGACATATGGCATTTCATGTAGCGTATTAACAAGTTTATTTTATAGTACAGGTAGATTACAGTATTACTATTCAAATATAGATGTGATATTTTCTGAGGTTCCAGTTCGTAAGAGTATGAACCCAGTACTTAGCGCTTTAGATGCACAGTTTATGGGAGAATTTTTCTTAACAATGAAATCAATAGACATAACACATGCACGTAGACACAATCTAACATGTTCTTTACTAGAAGAAGAGAAAATATTTTTGAACTTAGTAGAAGATAGAAGACAGGATTTTCAAAAGAAAGCTACAGAGCATAAGGCTCATTTACCACCTTGGGCAGAGAAAGAGGGAAGTTACACACCTGGCAAAGCTCAAGCTGCTATGACTCTGGATTTCGAAAAGAAAGGGAAAATTTGTCTACATAGGTTAAAGACTGACTATAACAATGTTTTCATCGGTACCAGTGAATGTGAACACAATTTTTAATTCTTGGAGGTTGGGGACTAAAAGGAGGAACGGATTCAGTTTTTCCTGGAATCTATTATGTTTGCGGGAATAAGGCTTACTTTAGGCTTCCTGCACGATGGTATGGAAGTTGTTATTTTGGAATAGTTTTTCCAAAAATATACCACGTAAAAAGAAACACTGAGAGCAATGAAAACAATGGTGAATTAATACGTAGTAAAAGAGCTAGTTTTTCTGAAATAGTAAGTGATATATTTGGTGCATTGATACCATCAGTGGGAATAATTCTGAACTCAAGGAAAATATGTAAATTGTCTACAGTGGTTGATCGTTTATCAACGGATACTGCTGGAGGTTTTCTAATGATTAATGCGGAAATGGTTGCGATTAGGTCTATGGTGATGCAAAATCGACTTGCTCTTGACATTCTATTGGCAAAAGAGGGCGGAGTCTGTAAATTATTGAAGACGAAACATTGTTGCACTTATATTCCTGATAAGAGTGCAGAAATTGGAACGTATATACAGAACATAACTAAACTTGAGAAGGAACTTAAACCACTGGAAGTTGATAATGTATGGGAAAGATTGACAAATAGTATATCGTCAATTGGAACCTGGTTTGCTAATATAGGTAAAGGACTTATAGGTCAAATACTAGTTCCCTTAGCAGGGATAGCAATAATAGTTCTGACAATAGTATTTTGGTGTAAATGCTGTAGAAAGAATGGAACGTATAAAGTGACAGAAAAAGGGAAGAAGAGAAAGAGGGACGAAATCGAACTAGAGGAGTGGAAAAGTGAATTATACAAAAAGATGAAAGGAGATTGTAAAAGTAGAAAAGATAAAAATGAAATTGAGAATGAAGTGATTTGCTAGTAGTTGGCATCTGATTGAGGGTAGTTTTTTTGATGGCTCAGAAATGCCATCAGAGAGGGGATTGATGGAGCAAGGTTTCGCAAATGAAACTTGCTTGGATGCAATCTTCCTCATAGTATTAATATTAAAACTTGTATTGTCTGTATTAATCCTTGCACACATTACATGAATAGTCAGGACGCTTGCCTATGTGTTTTACTAACGAATAACGCTTGTTCCTAGTCTAAAATGGCCGCTTAAGCGCGGGATCTTCTCTGCGCATGTCGCAACCTGATCACATGGTGTGACGTCTTTCTTTGCTTGGTGGGAAATTTCTGCTTCTGCGCAGTGTGCATTAAAATGGCCGTTCAATGTTCTCACATGCTTAAGCTTGCTCTCGTGTCATTACTAATTTGTCGTTTCTTAAACGCCATTAATGCGGGATAGGATTTATAATTAAATGGGATTAGAAATAAGTAAGGGGGTATACAGTGAAACGTTTTATTTGTGATTCTAATATTTTCCTATTGCACTTTTAGTAACTCGTAATGTTGGGCCTGGGTTGGTGACTTGAAACTCGAGAAGCAGAAGGTTCTGCGCATGTGTCCTGAATGACTGCCAAAATGAAGTCAACTTGGACGTCTCACAAGGCCATGACCTATCGGCCGAAGAGGATGTTCTACATGTGCTAAAATGTAACAATCGATACAGTTACTGCAGAAATTGTATATAATTTGTTGTGAGACGGGTGGGAAATAAAGTGAATGTATTAATTTGAAGGGTGGGAACGCAAAGACAATAGGCTTTACAAATTAGGCCAAATCTGTCATAGTGCGAGAATCCACCCCCTGTCCCTGCCCAATCAGAAGTAGTGGTCCCATATTTTAGCAACATTAAGGGGAGGTACATGGGCGTAGAAGGGTATAATAGAATATAGCATTAGTTAATTAATCAGAACAGGATTTCGAGCACAGAGAGAGCAGAAGATACCGAAGTCAGAGCAAGAATCCACAAGCTAAGAGCTCCAGGCTGCCATGCTGATCGGTTGCTGACTGAATTCCTGTCCGGAAGAGGTCCTGAGGAGGGGCGGCGGAGTCCATTAGACGGGAGAATCGAGGAGAAATCGAGTGCCAGAGAGGGGATCGGCGCAGGCGTCGTTATAGAGAGGTCACCAGTCCTGTCCTGATCCAGAAGGAGGTCCTTGCTTTTCATCCTTCCAGGGTCCTATTCTTTCCAACGCCTTGGCTAAAGGGCTTGGTTCTCGCACTTAGGTAAATATATGCAACCTTTAGTTGCGCTGCTGTTTCTATCCTCTCTTTCGTAGACACCGTCATTTATTAGCAATAATTATTCTAAGCTTTCACATGGGTATTCTGATCAAATACCGTGTCTTTTCCTGTATTTTACTCTGCTAAAACTTTAGATAAACATTTTAAAACTTCCTGACTCAGTGGTTATTTCAGGATTATGTATTATAGTGAATGTCACTCATTTTAAACTTCCCAATTAGCAAAGGATCCATTGGTAAGTTATTACTCTTCAATCAGAAGGTAATTGGTAGCAGGGATTTTTGATATAAGAGTATATCTGACACCCAGCGTAAGTATTAGCGTAGTGTGAATGTATGGGCCCAAGTGAGTATATGGTGTATGAATGCAGTTTGCTAATATCGCGCTGGATCACATACATTACTAAACTTTTTTTGTTTGCCCTAATTTAGTATAAGGCACGTACAAGAATCATTTAAAGCTAAGAACAGCATTTCAATCAGATACACAGACAGCATTGTACCTGTTTATACATCAGGTGTAAAGATTCAATAATTAAACAGATTGACAACTGTTAATGATTTAATACCTTTTCAAACTATTCTCTTTAAAGCCTTAGTATACACTCTAAGTGAATAATTAAAACATTCTCAAATGAAGACTCTCTGCATCAGCAGTATCGGGGGTAACGTGTGTAAGAATCATAAAGACATGTAACTCTTGTGCGCAAAGTGCACATTCATTCGGTGTGTCAAGTCAAGTCAGAGGAACTTATTAAGCGCACATATCACCGTAGGGTCTCATGGCGCTAGCAGAAGACTCCATGGAGACTTACAAATTGTGTCATGAATTGGTCAAATTTGGATTTTGTGACGTTTAAAGAGTGAGCAACATTACGCTGCACCAAGCCTTACAAAAAGTGCTGGAAAAGAGTCACCATAATATATGTCAGAGAAATCGGCTGTTATCACAAGGCACTGGAGTGTAATTAGTAAAGTAGAATGAAACTGAATCGCACTGGAGCCATCTACTCGCTCCATACCATTAAACCTCAGAATGTAGACCGAGCGCTATATAAGCTGGTGACCAATGAATTATATACATGGGAGGATGACTACCAACGGAAGCATAGACACACAACAGACAATCTTATCAACCAGGAGCGTAAAGCCCTTAAGCTTTTGAAGCAAATATCTGACAGCACTATAAAAAAGGCAGCTACAGGGGGAAATATTGTTATTATGGATAAAGAGGATTGCATCACAGAAATTAACAGGCAACTTGCAGATAGGTAGACATACACCAAATAGACTATGCCCCTCTAAAAACAATAACCTCCAGACTTGAATACAAAGTGAAAGGATGGCGGGACACATGCTTTCTTTGGCTTTCAACTAATTTATGGCTAGGTTAGGCCTTCGAATATGTACTTTTAATGTTCGTGGGTTAAACGATTACAATAAGAGATGCAGAGTGGCGGCAGAGCTTCGGGTGATTCAATCAGATATAGTGTGTTTGCAAGAGACACATGTACCATGGGGTAAACAGAATATTCTTTCTGAACTTGGCTATTGTGTTCTAGCTGCTTCTAAACAGTCAACTACTACAAGGGGGTCGCAGTTTTAGCCAGACCGGCAGTACAGACCACTGGGCGAGTGCTGTTGGACACCCAGGGACGATGGGCTATCTTAGAATGTTTGGTGGGAAATATTAAGTTTACCCTCTGCACGGTTTATGGCTCTAATCTCGATGAGTCTTTGGTCCTTGAATATTTAAATGGGGAACTTGCACAATGGCCGGCCCCTCTGGTACTGTGTGGGGATTTCAATATTGCTGTAACTAAGATGGATTTTCAGGCTGGGGGACGGAATTATAGGGGTAGGAAGCCTAAAGTTTTTAAAGCCCTATTTCATTTGCTGGCTGATCATGGGTTGGTGGATGTCTGGGGTAGTCTGGGCCAACAAGATCCGGGATATACATTTTATTCCTACCCTCATAACAAACTAATTCGTCTAGATTATTTTTCCTGCCTTCTTTACTGCTTCCTGGCATTAAGATACAAATCTATCCTAGAATTACATCTGATCACGCGCCAGTAGTAGTTGATATCCCTATGTTTTCTGTTTATCCTGGCCCGAGGTGTTTTTCGTTTGATAGGAAACTCCTTCTGGACGAATTTTTTTTGGAATATATGAAAAAATAGATAAAAGATTTCTTTCAAATTAATAGACACTCTGCGGGTTGGGGGACTGTTTGGGATGCATTTAAAGCCTCTTTCAGAGGCGAGGTTTTGAGCTATGGATTATATAAGCAAAAGCAGGCTAATTTGGGAATCCAGGAACTGTATAGTAAACTTAAAATAGCAGAGGAGAATCTGGCAGGAGGGATCGCAGCAGGGTTGAATATAACTGAGCAACAATCTAATCTGGCTAGATGTAAGGCCAATATCAACCAGGTGTGGAGTAAAGAAATAGCATTAAAATATCAGACCTATAAAAAAGAATGCTATGAATATGGAGAGGCTACTGGATGCTGTTTAGCTCAGAAATTACGTAGGAAAGAAGTAAGGCAAAGAATTACAAGTATGAAAGATCCTCAGGGTAGGGTTGTATATGACTCTCAAGAGATTCTTAAAGTGCTCTATGACTTTTATGATCAACTCTATACAGAACCAAATAAGGAGGTCAACCTATAAATAAGAAACTTCCATCTTCAATATGGGAACAATTAGATAGAGATGAGGCTGGATTACTTGACTGTCCTATTACAGTTGATGAATTAGAATTGGCCATTAACAGCTTGGCGATGGGAAAAGCTGCAGGTCCAGATAAACTCCCGCTCGAAATTTACAAGACTTTTTTCAAGTTCTCAAAGAGGATATTCTTGAGGTATTCCAAACAGCACAATTGGGGCATGCACCTCGATCATGGGATGAGGCCAATATTGTAATTTTTATAAAGAAAGATAAACCACCCGATATACCTGGATCTTATCGTCCGATATCTCTCATCAATTGTGATGGAAAAATTTACTCTAAGATACTTGCGAACCGGTTAGTGAAAGTCATCTCTCCCCTTGTCTCGATTAGGCAGCATGGCTTTATTCCGGATAGAGGGACTGTAAACCATATTAATAGAGTAATAACATTATTTGATATAGCACAGGTAGAAACCAGGAATTTAGGCTTAATTTTACTTGATGCCGAAAAGGCGTTCGATCGTGTGGCATGGGACTTTTTATGGGAAGGATTCTATCAAATGGAATTTGGACAGGGTTTTATTCGGGCTCTTCAGGTCTTATACCGAGCTCCTTCGGCTACTATATGCACGATGGGAGGAGCTTCTGATAGGATTCAGATTACTAGAGGGACACGGCAAGGTTGCCCTTGCTCCCCGCTTCTATTTGCTTTGTATATCAATCCTTTTATAAAGATGTTAGAGCAGAATGATCGTATAGCACCTTTTATTGTTAGACAGGATAAGTTCAGTGTGCTGGCCTATGCGGATGACATTGCAATCATTACAACTAATCCTGCTATGGCTTTACCTGAAATCGAATATCTAGCCCAGGAGTTTGGCTCTGTTTCAGGTTATAAACTCAATACAGCTAAAACACAAGTCCTGTGCACAAGTAAAGTTATGTTTAATGATCCTAGGGTTGTGAGGGAAGCCGTATATTTGGGTATCAAGATCCGGCCCTGTCTTAAAGAATTAGTCGAGACAAATTGGGGAGATATTATTGGCAAGATGAAAGGTTCGCTAGAAAGATGGGAGGCCCTACATCTTTCTTTGGTTGGTAGATCCAATGTTTTAAAAATTAATATCTTGCCCCGGGTTATGTACTTCTTCAGATCAGTACCTTTAGAGGTACCTAAACGACAACTCCAATATTTACAATCTTTATGCTCCCGATACCTGTGGGCCCCTGGGAAACCACGTAGAGCTGCTCGTTACATGACATTACCACGGGAGAGAGGGGATGGGCGATCCCGGATTTTACGCTTTACTATTACGCCTGTATGTTGTCAAATATGCGTATTTTATTAACGGGAGAGGAAGTGGGTAATACAGCTGAGGCTCCCTCAATTTATCGGATGATACTTGGCCCAGAAGTTAATCATTGTCTGTTTAAGAGAACTGACGGCAGTTATTATAAAAGAACTCGTTTTAAAGTGTTGGAAACCGCCTTTAAAGTCTGGAAAACAATTCGTATGAAATTTCAGATACCAGGGCTAACAATTTATACACCTATGAATGCGGCAGGATTACTCCCGTCGATATTTTGGGATCACGTGGCAACACAGTGGGGCCTAAAAGGGATTACTATACTGGGGGATTTATATCAGGACGGGGGGATTAGTTTGGCCTTTTCATCTTTGGTCGATAAATTTCGTCTGTCAAAAAATAACTTTTTTAAATATTTGCAATTACGAGATTTTTTAAGTAAGAACGTTAATAACATGGGGGCATATTATCAAGAACGGCGTTAAAATTATCGCCGCTTTAGCGGCAGAAAACTGCCGCTAAAGCGGCGATAATGGGCTTGATAATATGCCCTTGAGAATTCCAATAGAAGCCCATGTTGACACCAGAACATGGGCTTCTATTGGAATTCTCAAGGGCATATTATCAAGCCCCTTATCGCCGCTTTAGCGGCAGTTTTCTGCCGCTAAAGCGGCGATAATTTTAACGCCGTTCTTGATAATATGCCCCTCAGTACCTTATCAGATAGTCGAAGCTATTAGGTGTCAGGGGAAAATTGGCTCTTTATACAAAATACTGCTAAATGTGAACCCAGATGATCTGGATAAACATAATGCTAAATGGGCCGATTTGTTAGGAGATAGCTCAGTTTCGGTTGAGAAATCAATTGATATGGCAGGGGAAATATTCCTTGTCGCCAACCTAAAAGCACAACATTACAAAACACTCTTCAATCTTTACCATACTCCTGCAAAAATGTTAAAATGGGGGGGTGAGCATAATGGAAAATGTTTCCGTTGTGGTGGGAATAATGCAGATATACTCCATATTTTTTATTCATGCTCAAATCTGTCCTCTGTAATAAAAGACATGGAGAGATATTTGACTGAAATAACGGGGACACCTATAAGACTTTCAGCTTCTATGATGCTGTTAGGCATTGGTGAGGAGGCCACCCGGGGTAGATCTATGTTTAAATTCCGCTATTTGATCTTTATGGCCACAGTAGTTGCTCGACTATCTATAGCCTCTGCCTGGTTACAACCGCAGGCTCCATCCTTCGAATTTTGGCGGGCGAAGTTCCTGAGTGTCTTTAACATGGAATTTAGCTTCTACTCCGTTAAAGGGCCAAGAAAACGGAAAATTGGTCTCTTGGTTTGGGGAGCATTGATTGATTATATGAGGGACCCCGGAGAGCTCTGAAATAGTAATATGTATTAGTAATATGTATGTAAAACATAGAATTATATGTCAGGGCTCCTGATGAAATGGTTATACATATTTTCCTTTTTCCTTTGTCCTTTTTCTTTTATTCTGTATTGTGAGCCATGTAACAGTTATATATATTTATATGATTTATTTCTGTGGATTATTTTAATAAAAAAAAAAAAAAAAAGGAAGCATAGACACACAACAGACAATCTTATCAACCAGGAGCGTAAAGCCCTTAAGCTTTTGAAGCAAATATCTGACAGCACTATAAAAAAGGAAGCTACAGGGGGAAATATTGTTATTATGGATAAAGAGGATTGCATCACAGAAATTAACAGGCAACTTGCAGATAGGTAGACATACACCAAATAGACTATGCCCCTCTAAAAACAATAACCTCCAGACTTGAATACAAAGTGAAAGGATGGCGGGACACATGCTTGCTCACCGATCTTGAATTTACTTATCTGTTCAACCCCCATCCCAAAGAACCATGCTCCAAGGAGGGAAATGTCCTACTGGGAGACCCATCATTTCAGGGACTGGGTCTCCCAAGGAGCGCATTTCTGAATATAGAGATATACACTTGCAACTGTTTGTGTCTAGTCTCCCCTCCTTTATACAGTGTACAAAGGATCTTTTGAGTGAACTTGTTACTACGACTTGGACGAACTAATGCATGTTTGTGATCCGGATAACAGTTTCTTTATATACTTCGATTCCTAGAAACAAAGGTCTTCAGGCAGATGTATTTGTGTGAATTTAATTTTGTGAGGAAAACAACCTTAAAGGAAAGATGTATATAGCATGTTAGGGCGTTAATGTATTAAGATGGGGGCATCAAGCAGATTTTGGTATGATCATCAAACCTGGTCAGAAAAATCCGAATTCATTGGTTGGATCTGTGCCTAATTGTTCAAGCAAAGAAAAATTTGTAGAAGTTTCTAACAACTAATTGTTCAAGCAAAGAAACATTTGTAGAAGTTTTTAACAGCAGGTTGGGCAAGACAAAAATGTTGTTCATACCATTAAGGTCAAAGAACAAGCTTTGCAAGTAAAACATAGGTTTCAGAATGTTCCACATAGTGTACGGCAGGAGTTAGCAAGAAGTTTAAAAATGATGGAGTCATAGAACCTGTAAATGCTACTTTATGGCTATCTCCAATGCTACTGGCTAAAGAAAACAGGCAATACTTGCCTATCTGTTGATCTCATATCCCTTAACAAGGCCATATGGATTGAAATTTACCTGTTACCATACATGGTTGATCTAATTACAGCTGTAGGTCAGTCCAAATGATTTACAAAATTAGACCTTAAAGCGGTTTACCATCAGGTTGTATTAGATGAAGAATCACATCATCTTACTGCCATTGTGGCAGCAGATGGAACATTTCAGTTTTGTCATATGCCAATTGGACTGGCCTCAGCAGCATCAATATTTCAAAATGTTATGTCTAGAATGTTTGTTGACATGAATTTTGTAGTGGTATTCCAGGATGACATGTTAATCCATTCTCATATGCATGAAAGGCATGATAAAGCTGGAGAAGAAGTTTTAAGTGTACGACAAAACAATGGAGTTACTCTTAGCGAGAACAAATGCATCTATTGTGTGAATGAAATTGGATACCTTGGCTATGTTTTGTCAAGTGAAGGAGTCAAGCCGAAGCCCAGTATTGTAGATGGGTTTATCACATCCCCCATTGTATAGACAAAGACCAACTACATTCTTTTTAATTGGTTTGTGTGAAGTTTACTCAAAATGTATTAAGGATTTTTCAGAACTTACAGAATGTTTCACATTATCACTAAAAAAGGGGACAGAATTTGCATGGACATCTACATGTCAGTATGATTTTGATCTCATTAAGCAGTGTATAGTAGAATCACCTGCATTACAGGCTTATGTTGAGTGATGTGAAACATTCAATAAAGTCAAGCCAGTGCCTATGGTATTGGGGTGGTGTTATCACAAGTAGAGGGTGGAAAATAATTTACCATTGGATTTCCATCTAGAAGAATGAGAGATGTAGAAACAAGATATTCAGTGATGGAAAAGGAAATATTAGCCTGTGTGTGGGCCGCAGCTCATGAGAAACGAAGCTGGTGAGGCGTACAAAGCAAAAAGATTAGGCAACATCCCCCATCTGTCTGTGTCACTTCTAAGTGAATCAGAGAGAAGTGGTCGGCTTATTCTTGCCTCTACCATCCCCAGGCGTAAGTGATGTGATCCAAATATTAAACTGCTGACTGGCACGCATATATTTTCACTGTATGAGCATGAACCAGATAGCACTCTACTATCACCTATGTGTCACTTCTCAATGAGAGAATGAGTTGCGTGGCAACAACTACGGCACTGTGGGCCACTACCAGGAATGTCATGTAAACGTCAGCACCAGCAGGCTCACAGTATTCTTGCAGCCCTTCTCCGAACCGCACACTGTTGGTGAGGCAGGTTTTTTTTTATAAAATGGGTTATTCTATGTTTTAACTCTGTATCATTTCATAAGCATGATTTATAAGCCTTTCAGAACATGCTTTTCACCATCTATTTTTATTCCAGGGTTCCTTCGCCTGTTCCTTCTCTGCATGAATTTTCTTGTTTCCACCAGCATCACCCTTACTCTCCCTCTCAGTCGCCTCTCACCGCTAATTTAGCACCTGAATAGGTGATTCAGGTGAAGGGATAGAGCACACATTATGTGTGAACACAAAGGCCCTTCACCACTCCCCTGCAATTAACATCACCAGCAGCAGAAAGAAGGAAGACATGGGTACGGTCAGTCTCAGACATTCCATAACTCTCTCACTACCCAACCAAAAACACCACAGCTACACTGCCCCTTAATACCACACTGACATACACTGCTCGCAAGATAAATGGTGCATCTCCCTTGTGTGATTATTTTCCTCATGCAGGCATAATGGGCACGAATATGATAAGCAGAAGACCAAGTTTTTCCTATTCACACAGAAACAGTGTAGCGCTGCAGCAGTACAATTAAAGCACTGAGAAAATGTCAAAGTGTACAGTATTTAAAGATGAAGGATCGCAAAGAGGAGAAGGATCAGGAAGGACACTAAATTTGGTTTCACCCAGAATGCTATCAAAGCAAAGGCCAACTCAGTGCACAAGGTGCACTGCCCCATCCCAGAGGCTTCAAAGCCGTAATTCGCCTTGGCTCATCCCCACCCTCCCACAATCACACAATAGCCAAGTGTTTTTTGACAGGGAGCCCTAAGTGGCCGGTAGAGGCCCCATCTCTCTGCCCCACCCCAACCAACCGGCTATTTTACCTTTTGTACCTTGACAATTAGTGAGGAATGGGTTAAACCCTGTCCCTGTACACCCTCACCCCTGCTCTTAGTTACAGGCAATTTGCCCTGCAGTTGATATTGATCACATTCCCCCTAGCACACATAGGGCTGGTTATTTTAGGAAAGAAGTGCTTGTGTGTTGGATGGGGGGCGGGCCTGGGATGGGAATAACCTGTGCTGTGTAGCTGGAATATACAATCTGCTCCAGCTGTGGAACAAACAGGGTGCTGGTCTTCATGGGTAGGAGTGGACACACTGAGGATTTCACTGGGTTAACGAAAAGTAGGCAATGTATAAAGCATGGTGTGCAGCAGTCTCTGTAGAGTTGCTGAGGGTCACTCATGGGCAGAATGCCAGAATGATTCATCTGCCCTGCCTATAGAATAAAAGTGTGGTAGTGATGCCATACTGGCGTAAAAGGAAGAGGTCTATGAGTACCTCAGTGAGACATTAATGCAAAAGAGGGCCCGAAGATCACACCTGCTGTTCAGCCCGAAGGCAGGAATCTTCTTTGTGACCTCAATTGGTTAATGCTGTCACTGCAGATATTTTGTGTGTAAACAGAGAGAAACAGAATTGAGTCCTGCTTCATGCACTGGTAAATAGTGACTGCTGTATTATAGTGCTATAAGGTTGCAGCCTGTGACTAAAAGCACTGAATATATACATTGTTCTAAAATTCTATTACACACAATATAAGATGGGCTGCTGAAAAGCGTGCATACATTTTCAGGGATTATCTATGA
Organism: Calotriton arnoldi; assembly: GCA_963921515.1. NCBI lineage: Eukaryota > Metazoa > Chordata > Amphibia > Caudata > Salamandridae > Calotriton > Calotriton arnoldi. Next base: position 946,264 of record CAWUFW010006877.1, read on the forward strand.
GCCCCTTGTGACACTTTTGAGCCGCTGTTGCGTCACTTTTCGTGATGCAGCTGCAGCGTAAATAATGCGCCATGGTGCACTATATTTACGAAGGGACGCATCTAGGCAAATGCATCACTTTGTAAACTCCTGCGCCACATTATACCTGCGCAGGTATAATGTATGCAGGGTGGGCGTTCCCCCGCAAGAAAAGTTCATAGAAGTGTCGCAGTGAAATCTATCAGATTTCACTGCACTACTTCTAGCACGACACTGCGTAAAAACCTTATGCCTGCCTCATAGCAGGTGTAAGGGTGACGCAGTGCAATAGGTATAGGCCTTCCCCATGCATTGCTGGAGTTGCGTCATGCTTACGACACAACTCCAGCAATTCGTGAGCTTTGCCACGACAGATACATCAGGATTCCTGTCAATACTTGCAACATGTAGTTCTGTTTAGTAAATACGGCTCACCCATGGTGTCGCAAGGAGGACACAGTGAAAAGTGTTGCATCGCTGTTTTATCGCAGCGATGGGACACTTTTCATAAATGAGGCCCTTCTTGTTCAATAAAAAGCAAGTGTTAACCTTCAATTTCAGGGCATTTGCAGCTGTTTGAAGATATTGTTAGAACTTCTCATTGTTCAAGAGTAACTTCTGATATTTATTTCTTTACATGCACTTCATTGTTTGTTTTACTGGCAAGAAAATTTCACTCTAGGTGTCACACATTTGGCTGTTGAATGTCACTCATAAGCACACGGAAAGCATGGAAATGTCAAACATTAGCAATTTGGAAACTTGGCAGCTATGTGTACCTCTTACAATTGATATTAATATTGGATACCATTGAGTGCTCATCACGTGGGATCAGTGGTTCCCAATGACACATTCCCAGGGTGTTCGCAGGCAGCAGTTTTAACAGCACTGCAAAGTTCCTTGTATAATCAGCAGTTTCCGGGCAACAAGAAAAGTGTCCAAATAACTCTGGTGATTAATGTGCCTGCTGGAAAGAGATGGAAGTTTTGTTCAGTGGCAGCTTTGACCCATCTAAGGGAGCACAGATAGTTAATATGCCTGCTGCAAAGAAAGTGTACCATGCATTTAAAAAACAGTATTTTATGTGCACAGCTCAGTGGGTGTTGGACTTGGCCCTTTTTGGCAGGTTCACCTCTAAACTTTTTGCCTTGTATGTTAGTAGTTTTAAGTCTCTGGGCACTTTAGCACTGTGGTCCAGTGTAAAGTGCGTGCGCGCTGAGTGCGTGTGGTGAGATTGTCCTGCCCTCCCATAGGAATGCAAGGGGGATATGTGTTTCCATGGTAATTCCTGGTGTGAGAGGAGTGCAGGGGCGAGTTTAGTATGTGCGAACTCGTGAGAATAAATGCTGCGCAATGGTGTGCGCAGATTTATTGTGACTGGTGTAGAAATGCCACTTTTAGAAGTTGGCATTTATGTGTGCTCTGTGTCTGCCTGCCTGATGTGAATTGCATGTCTGGCTTGTGAGTGACAGGGGCTGGGAGGTGTGTGTGGCTCCAGGAGGGGCAGGGTGAGTCAGCGCAGGGCTGAATAGAGAGATCTGCATCTAGATGGGAGGGAGGAGTTGCACCTGGGACCTGAATAGGGCTGTGCCTTCCCTCCACAATGCTGGCTCCACCCCCTGTGGTGCGTCTGATGTCCCTAGTCTGTCCTGTGAAAGGAGAGAGGAGCTGAGCAAAACAAAGTGCTCCAAAGCTCCCCTAAACCAGTTGTATCTGGTTCCCCCAAACCCTGCACCTTTAGACAAAGGGGATTTTGTGTATAAATGTAGGGGCTGTGACCCCATAAAAATGTTCTTGTTCCTGGACTCGAATCTGCCAGGGGCGTGCTGCTGCTGGGGCCCAGGGGGGGGCTGCCAGGAGGGCTTGCCTCCTTGGGCCCTGCCTTGCCCCTGGACCTTGAAGACCTCTTTGCTGGGAGCTTCCTTTGCTCCATCTCTTTGCCTACAGGACTTGGGCTTCATCTAGCGCCTGGAAGCGCTATCCTTTAATTGCCTAGAGAAGGAGCGTTTTGTGCTCTGCAGCGCTGAGCTGCCCTTTTGACTCGAGGGAATCCCGGCGTGGGGATTCCCCACAGGACCGTGAAACCGAGCGGGAGCCCACCCCGCGATTGCAGCCGCAGTGGTGCTCATTGAAAAAGCAGGTGCCCACCCCGCTGTTATCTTTAATTTGGACAACGGGAGCCTACCCCGTGTTGCCCTCCTTCGCGGGTGCCCACCCCGCATAGTTGCACCTTTAAACAAAAGAAATCACCGCTGCGGCACCAAGCCGCACAGAAGGAGAAGCCGCCGCTCGCGGCGAAACAGGAAGACAGGCATTCGGAAGGCCTGACTGTGGGCGGAGGCAAGAAGCCGACGGGAGCCTACCCTGCGCTCCGGTGCCAAAGGAAGAAGCCGGAAGCCGACGGGAGCCTACCCCGCGCTCCTGTGGCATAAGGAGAGAGAGACCTTGCCCGACCAGGTGAGGAGGGGCCCGGGGGCGGGAGAGAGACGAGGCACGTTGTCGGTGCCTGCCCCGCCGGAAAGAAGACCGGAGGAGTCTGCACGAAGCCCCGGTGAGTGGGGCTGAAGTCTCTTGAGCGCTGTTGGTGCCGATCGAGTGCACCAGGAGGAGTCCCAGAGGGGAGCTCCCACGGCACATTGGTGCCAGTGTCCTTGGTGCTGACCCCAGCTGCCCTGCGAGAGTGCAGGCAGCTGCAAACGTTGGGGGCCAGTGTTTCTAAGAGTCCCAGAGTGGGACTCGTGAGGCACGGAGAGTGCCAGTGCTATTTTCCCCAGCTGCCCCCCCTGACAGTGGGCAGCTGCAACGTTGGCAGATTTGGAGAGAGAGCCCCAGTGAGGGCCCAAAGGGCACAGTGGTGCCCATGTCTACAATCCTTTCACAGTTGCCCAACAATTAGTGGGCAGCTGCCACGTTTAGGCTTGCGCATTTGCGCACTTTGGTTTCGCTGCCTAGGCAGCGCCCTGACTCTTGGGACATAGGGCATTTGAGCCCTTTTGAGATGGCCCATTGGCCAGGGGGGACTGTGAGTTTAATAGGGCGCCAGGCCCTAATGTGATTTATGTGCTCATGTGATTTTGGGGGCTAGGAAAGGTGATGCATTTACTTTGATTTACGCACCCTGTGTTTATGCCTCTAATGTACTTGTATGTTTATGAGGTTGTACTGCGTAATGTGTTTATGCTAAGGAGGTTAGGGCCTAATGTAGTTTTATGCCTAAGGTGATTTATGCATCCTATGTTTTACATTGCAGGTTCTCAGGCTTAGTTCCTAACTGTACCAGTAATTACTGGTTGTACGTTTATGATGTGTGCTACATTTATTATAAGTGCTACATTTACTAAGTTCGCTTTGTGCTGGTTCTGACAGGGGTCCAGTTGGCCCTGTCAGGTGTAAATAATCCCTTGTAAATATGACCTAGTGCCAGGTGGCACGATGTATATTATGTGAGTACTATTCTAATGTGTTTTATGATAATACAAAGGCTATTTTTATATATAACCTTGTGTGGAGTTCCTTTTTGTGGTGTGCCTAGTATGTTGTTGCTGTGTGTGTGTTGCGCAAACGCTTTACACATTGCCTCCGGGATAAGCCTGACTGCTCGTGCCAAGCTACCAAGGGGGTGAGCAGGGGTTATCTTTGGCGTGTAACTCCCTCGCCCTGACTAGAGTGGTGGTCTCTGCCTGGCTTTGGCGCAAGCCTTAGCCAACCAGAGATCCCATTTCTAACAGTGGGTTACTGCTTTTGTCTCGGAGATTTTTTTGTTACTGTACAGTTCATAAGTTACAATCATAATCTAGCACAGTGAGCTATGAACTGTCATCAAAGAGCTGCACGCAAACTGCATGGTACAAGTTAGTAAGTTATGTTTTTTCCCAGTCTTTCATTATCCTGATTCTGCTAAGAAGGTTTGTTTGGGTAGAAATAAATTCTTCCTATTAAAGTCAACGTCAACCACTGCGTTACGTTCTGAATCCTGAGTTTGTGCTTCTCCAGACCAAGCTTCCTGCACCTGGTCCTCCAGCCCAGAGTCTGTACCCTGTGACTGGCCATGGGTGAGTTCTTTTTTCCTCTGCCCCTCTTTTTGTGGGCCCATACCACCCTGTGACTGGCCAGAGGAATCTTGGTATTATCTTTTTGAGGCTACAACCTCTACTCTCACTGTCAGACGCTGCGGGTGCGCTGCCACCATTATTACAATTGGACCCTGTTTGTAAGGTTCAAACGTCCAATTCTCTGAGGCTCAGCTCAATGGCCATCTATTTCTCTTCCATGGCTATCCTCTTTTTAGCCAGGGCCTGCTTGGTTTCTGATTTAGCAAGGACCTTCTCTTTTTCTAATTTAGCAAGGGCTAGGGCCTGCACCTTGTTCTGTCTGGCAAGCTCTAACTTCAGTGTCCTTTCTTCCCTTCTGCCCTCCAGCTCTTCGGAGGACATGCCCCTGTAGAACACACTGCTACCTCTGGCCAAAAAGACCAGCCATATTGCATTTTGGAGAAATAGTGCTTTCTGGGAGACCATTGTGCCACACTTTGGAGTAAATGGTCATGCTATGGGGTGTTGCCCTGCACCTCATCGGATAGGAGTGCTCTCCTGTGTGACCCCAGAGAACACGGAATAAGTATCTGAGAGGGGCAGTGCCTCTCAGATCTGCTGCTTGAAACAACAGAAGAAGAAGGGTCCACGCTGGAAGTTTGGTTTGCACCAGCCAGGCCCTGCACTCTGACTGACTGCGCCTGCTGCACAATCTGGAACTACAGCCCTGTGAACCTAACTTGCTTCAAAAGGACTAAAGAGAAGACTCCCTGCAAGCTACAGGTTAACAGAGCTCACCTGGATCATCACTACCAAGAATCCCCAGCCTGGAGTGACTCCAGTGGATCTGTAAGGTTTTGTCAAAGTAGATTGTGGGAATTGAAGTCCCAAACTTTCAAGGACCATCTTGGAGCTTCCAGACCCCTGGAGTAAGATTTGGACACTTTGGTACCCTCAAAGGAACTCCAGAAAGAAGTTCCAGAAGTTTGGAGAAGATTGGAGCAACTCTGAAAAAAGTTCTATGAGTGGACCGACTCGACCTGGCCAGCCAAGCCGGTGACCCTCAACCGCGAGCCGGCCTGCCCTCCAGGTTCGTCCGGTGGAAAAGCTCCAGTGGTCCGACTTCCAGAGTTTGACCAGCAGCTGGTCGAAACCCAAGCTGGCGAACCCTCACCGAATCTGCCCTGGTGAAGAGCATTGAGGGACTCCGGGAGAAAAAGCTCTGTAAAAGTTCTAAGTCCGAAAGTAGAAGAGCTGGCTTTAACCAACCACGAGAGTCAAGCCGCCCACATTCAACCGCGAGCTGCCTTGGCTCTCTGGTTCGTCCCGCTGGAAAACTCCAGAGGTCTGACTTCCATAGGTTTGACCGGGAGCTCATAGCAAGGTACGCCGCGAACCCTCACCGAATCTGGACTGGTGGAGCGCTTTGAGGGACCCCGACAGACAAAGTTCCAGAAAAGTTTCCAAGTCAGAAGGTAAAAACGTTGACCGAGTCCTACAACGAGGGGTAGCCAAGCAGGGCTCCATCGTGGTCGGACTGAAACTTTGACTTTGTCCCAGTCTAGTGCAACCAGATATCCCATAGACGCTATAGGTTTCTATGTGCTATATAGTGCTAAATCTTTAAGAATTCATATCTTCGGTTCCCTGCATTGTATTTTTTTATTTTGGTGTCATTTTGAAGATAAAGATATTTCCTATTTTTATAAATTGGTGTTGGATTTTTATTGTGTGTTATGTCTTAATTATTTACTGAATTCGTGTTTTTAAATGCTTTACATATCTGTCTCTGAAGTTAAGCCTGCCTGCTCGCAACCAAGCTACCAAGAGTTGAGCATTGGAATAATTTTCTGAGACCTATTCTGAGCCCTAGGCTGTGTTAGTGGCCTTATTGCCAGTGGTAGATATATATTTACCACTACTAATAATCCACTTTCCAACACTGACCCTTCTGGGTGAGCCTCTGCCCATGCTAGCAGGGCTTTCTGAAGATCCGCTTTTGTGGCACTTTTCCTGTCAAGCACCCCCTTCTCCTGGCAGAACCCTTTGAGCTGCGTCACCGTATACAGGTCCAGATCAGCCAACTCAAACAAGTCCATCTTTGGTAGGACCCCAGGCATGATGGCAAACAAGCAGGAGCAGAAATAAAGATCTATGAGACCAAAAATCATTGACCCCGAGGTCAATCCGTCCTTAAAGAATACCCTAAGAAACAAAGGAACACTTTGCCTAAGTGAAGGCGTGGTGCGCAATTAGTTACCGTGCTATGCTGTGCAAATGCAAGTCCTATCTCACAGCTTGACCACCATATGTTGAAACTGGCACAAACTGGTTGGTTTAGGTGAGGCCCTAGCCAGGCAGAACCTACCACTCCCATCGCGGTGGGTGATTACACTCACTGCATAACCTGCTCTCACCATTGGGTAGCAAGGCACTGAGCAGTCAAGCTTATTACATAGGCAATGTGTAAAGCATTGGCACAGCACTCAAATATAACAAATACACTAAGCATCACAAAATAGACTTAGGTGATGTATGTGAATAACGTTTGTATTCAACACACACAATAATCAACACAACATGAACATCATGGGGCTTATTTAAAAGCCCCTTGCGCCACTTTTGCGTCATTTTTCCCATGTTAAAAGTGACGCAAAAGTGGCGCAAGGGGCTTGTAAATCTGCCCCCATATATTTCTGGGCATAAATCACACCTAGAAATATTACTAGCAGTACTAGGCCGAATTGTGTTGAAATGACATCAATAATATGCCGACTTGGGAAAGAGTCTATTCTTACCCCCTTTCCCCAGCACCATTGTGCGGTGCAACATGTTGTCAACCCCTGTCCCACCATAGCAATTCTTCTAATTGAAAACCACACAGTTATAGGTGCACCGCAGATCACAGCAATATCAAAAATATGTACATACAAAGAATTATAAAACATTTTGCAGCACCGTGGGCTGAGGCCACAAGGGTAAAACCAATGCCAAACATAGTATTCTTCTAGCAAGAAATCAACGTGTAAAGCACACCACCAATCAGGGGTGGAATCATAGGCGGTCTGCAGACTGTCACTCCCACACGCACACACTCACTCAGCACCGATACGCAGTGCAACGGAAATCAGGCAGGTCCTTATGGAACGCGGTCGCACACATACGCACACAGCACCGTAATGCGGTGCACTGACACCCAGCAGGTCATTTGATAGCACTCTGCAGACCCTGTGGCCCAAGCCTCCCTCCGCCTTCCAACTCACCCCGACTACTCTATGCCCACTATACCCACAAATTGGAGGTAACCAGCCCTCCCCCTGGATACTAGGTCGCACACGCCTGAAGTCACCCATAGTCAGGGTCCCCGGAAAGCAGGTGGGGGGTAGGTAGCAGGACTAATTAGAAGATAGTCGTCAAATAGGGGTTTGGCCACCACTAGGAAAGTTCACCCACAGGATATGAAGCAGAAGTGGGCAGAGGGCAATAGTTGGTCATTCAAAAGGGTTCCACAAGGGGCCTTCCGGCACCAACCCAGTTCTGCAAAGCACAGGGTCTATTGACCCGCTTCCGATCGCTCTCTGAAGCATTCTACAGCCCAGTCAATCACTCTCACTACCCAAGCTCAAGCCGGGCAATACTAAGTGGCAACACAATGTCGTCGGGGGCCGGGTGATGAGAGGGCAGTTGTTCCGCCGCACTGAGTGCCAAAAAGGGAACAATTGATGAATGGGGAATGAAGCAAGGGGGCCTTTTTCGGAAGAAAGAAGCACCCCATCAGGTACACATTGATCAGAGTTGCACCCAGGCAATACAGGCACAACATCTGGTGCATAGTGATATGAACCGCACCAGACAATCCTGTCTTCCCACGATGAGAAGCTGTAAACTTAGGGGCATATTTACAAGGACCTGGCATCGACGCAGCGTCATTTTCTTTTACTATGCTGTGGCACAATCAGTGCTCCACACTGCTCCATATTTACAAACGGATGCATTGGGCCCAATGCGCCATTTGTAGAGGCCTGCATAACATTATACCTCCACCAGGTATAATGTATGCAGGGTAGGCGTTCCCATGTTAAAACCCATGTAGAACCGCAATCGATGAATCCGCTCACCACCAAGAAGCTTATGCGTGTCGAGGTCCCCACGATGCATGGACCACACACCTTAGATGCAGGCAAGACTTCTGGGGCTCCACACAAGGCGATCCGGTCTTCATGCACAATTTTTAGTCCCACACTCACGCTGCACTACCATTTGAGATCCAGCAGACGATGTGGGCACTTGAGAGTGCACTGCTCTCCAGGTGTCACAAGTGAACAGTGTGGATCTCTTGTAGGAGATCTTTAATGTCCCTGAGACCGCGGAAAGAACAGGGGCCAAGCCAAAAGGCCCTTGGAGAGCACACTTCAGAGTGGCACACAGCAGCAGGAAGGGCACACGGTCCCTTTCAATGGCAGTAATTCTCCTTGTGCACAACAGATTCCCCTGGCAGTGTGCACCATGCAGTTCCAGGTTCTCCAGAGCCACATCCCCACAAGTGTATCTCTGTCCTACTGAAGTATGGCCCCAGTAGTTATACTGTAGTGCACCTTTGCAGTTGGGGGTGATTCAGAGGGTTTCCCTTTGAACCACAGTTGTGGCCCCTAAATTTCAGTCCTGTCTGCCATGAGGTTGTGGAATGCAGATCTTAATCTTTAGTGGGGCCATGATTTGGCTCCAGAGGTCAAGTGTCAAAATGTCTTCTTCCAATGTATCCAGCCAGTCCCTCTAATGGAAGAGGTCTGTTCCAGTTGCATGCCTAATGTTTTATAGCTGTCACTGGGGAATGCCCAGATGTGCCCCCCCAGCCTCCTGTGTGGGATGGAGTCAAACTAAAAGGCACACAAAGAGCAGAGAAATGCCCACTTGCTAGAAGTGGCATTTCTAAGCTAGTAAGGACAACACCACTTTTACCACAGGAAAGGGTTTGTCATTGGGCATCCAATGATAGGAAACATTATGATGCTGCTCCACTGCAATCCACTATTGCAGTCTGAAGTAATTTCCACCATTCTCCCATGTTAACCAATAGGTAGAGCAAACCTTATAGGTAGTGAAAACACACATGGGTATTCTTCACGACTTGAGCAGGGAACACATGTGTACCTGCCCTGCCTTTCACCTACCACTTGCTTCGCCCCTCAGGACTTACCCCAGGAGTGCTCTAGTGGTAGTGAAAGATCCCCTCAGGATGGGCTAGTGATTTAGCAACCAGCCTGAGCATACGTGCTACTGGGTACACATCGGCATGTACAGGCCGTTCTGATGTTTAAAACCACCATAGGTGCCAGTGCACATACACCGGCCTGCAATGGCAGGCAGGAAACATGTTTAAAACTACCTTAGGTGCAAGTGCACCTACACCGGCATGCAATGGCAGGCTGGACACCAAGTTAAAATCACCATAGACGCAAGTGTGCACCTACCGGCTGGCAAAAACAGGCTGGTGACATGTTTTACAAACATCAGGTAACCACCACTTCCTAACATGGGTAGGAAGGGTGCGCGCACCTTCCCACTGCCTTTACAGTGGTAAGGTGCCTCAGGCCCTAAGGCCACAACAAGAGAATCAGCACAACCCAGGAGGTGTCCCATGGGAAGAGCCGACCCTCTAGGTAGGGAAAACCCACATGGGGGTTCTTGCCTACCCGGGCAGAGAACATGAATCTGACCTACCCGGCTGCCTACCTACCATGAGCTTCACCCCTCAGGACTTACTCCAGGGGTGCTCTGGTGGTAGTGACAAACCCCCTCAGGGTTGGGTAATTAGTGAGAAAGGCCAACCTGAGCATGATACATGTTTGACAGGTTGTTCTGATGGGTGGCATATTCAGTGCTGCATTCCACTACTAGCCAGTGCCGTACCCACCCTGGGTATGTGGTGTACCTTTTTACAGGACACTCACAGGTACGACACCTAAACCAATCTAGTAAAAAACCTTTTCTGGCAAGTGTAGGAAGGGCGTGTGTGCTTTCCCACTAAGGTTCAGTGGGAAAGTGCCCAGAGTCCTAAGGCCATGAAAAGAGGGTGTCGGCAACAACCAGGAGGACTAAGAGCAAAAAGGCCATGTCCAACAAAGTCAGAGGAGCGCTGCGACTCCTTTGGTTTCATGTACTCCTCCAACCTGCGCTCTGATCACCCTCCTCTCTCCGAGCGTCTTCCGGATGACTCCTGAAAGGAACAAAAAGGACAAGTATAAGTATGCTGATACCTATCAAGCTGTTTAATTGTTTCACGGTTATGTAGATAATAATGCTTTTCAGTGGATTCCTGTAGAAGCAATCCACCCCATGGTTTATATTTGTCTTTATTATTTTTTTTCATCATCCTAGCGTTTTTAGAACACTCAGATGCCTGCTTCGAGTTATCCTTTTAATTTTGTAGTTTACTAGGTTTGGCTCCCAAACTATCTCGACCTATAAAAGGTGTAGGTCTCAGCGTTTTGTTTTTTTTGGATGCTCTAGCTCCTGAATTACTAATGGAGTTTGTGCGAGATGTTGTCGCACTGCTAGTGCTGCTGCTTCCCCTTTAACATTACCTAAAATCATTGAGGAGAATATTGCAAAATTGTGCATCAGTTTCATCCCCAAGTCCAAGGGATACACTGTAGTGAAATAGAGTACAGTGATGTGGGGTAGAATGAAGTGGGATAGAGTACATTTGGGTAAAATAGAATGGCGTAGAGTGAAGTGGGGTACTGTGAAGTGGTGTAGAGTGTAGTGGGGTGGTGGGTTAGGGTATAGTAGAGTGGAGTACAGTGAAGTGGGGTACAGTAGAGTGGCATAGAGTAGAGTGGAGTAGAGTGAACTGGATTAGAGTGAAGTGGGTTACAGTAGAGTGGGGTAGAGTAGCAGAGACTAAAGTGGGGTAGAGTAGAGTGGTGTAGAGAAGAGTGACAGAGTAGAGTGGCATAGAGTGAAGTGGGGTAGAGTGAAGTAGGGTGGAGGAAAGTGGGTAGATTAGTGTGGTGTAGAGTGAGGTGGGGTGGAGTAGAGTGCAGTGGCATACAGAACAGTGGTTTACACTGCAGTGGCATACAGTGCAGCAGCATAGAGTGAGGTGGTATACAGTGCATTTCCATACAGTAGACTGGTGTAGAGTAGAGTGGCATACAGTGCCATGGAGTAGAGTGAAGTGGAGTAGAGTAGAGTGGCATGGAGTAGAGTAGTGTGAAGTAGAGTGGCATAGAGGAAAGTGGGATAGAGTGATATGGGGAAAAGTGAAGTGGGGTAGAGTTATGTAGAATGAAGTGGGGTAGAGTGAACTATGGTCAAATATGGTGGAGTACAGTAGAGTGCTATTGAGTACATTGGCATAGAGTGCAGTTGCTTTGAGTACGTTTGTGCAGAGTAGAGGGAAGTGGCGCAGAGTAAAGTGAAATGGAGTGAAGTGGGGTACAGTGTAGTTCGGAAGAGTAGAGTGGCATAGGGTAGAGTGGAAACAGTGAATGGGGTAGATTGATGTGGGATAAAGTGAAGTGGGGTACAGTAGGATTGTGTCGAAGAGAGTGATATGAGCTGAAGTGGGGTAGACTGGGATAGAGTGATGTGGGTGTAGTGAGTGAGGTAGAATTGAGTGGCGTAGACTAGAGTGAAGTAGGATGCAGTAGAATGTAGTGACGCAGAGTGCAGAGGCATAGACTGCAGTGGCATACAGTGCAATGGTGTAAAGTGCAGTGGCATAGAGGAGAGTGGTGTAGAGTGAAGTGGGATAGAGTGATGTGGGGCAGATTGAAGTGGGGTATAGTAGAGTGGTGTAGAGTACAGTGGCGTACAATAAACTGGCAAAGAGTAAAGTGGGCTAGAGTGATGTGGTCATGTAGTGTGGTGTACAGTAGAGTGCCGTTGAGTACAGTGACAGAGTGTAATTGCTTAGAGTATAGTTGTGCGGAGTAGAGTGAAGTGGCATAGAGTAGAGTGGTGCAGAGTAGAGCGGCATGGAGTGAAGTGGGGTAGAGTGAAGTGGGTAGAGTGAAGTGGGGTAGAGCTCTGTGGCGTAGAAGATAGTAGTGTGCAGTGAAGTGGGGTTGATTGAAGAGGGGTACAATGATGTGATGCAGAGTAGAGTGAAGTGGTGTAGAGTGCAATGGAGTAGACTAGAGTGGCATATAATTGAGTGGCGCACAGTGAAGAAGGGTACAGTGAAGATGAGCATAGTGAAGTGGAGTAGAGTGGTGTAGAGTAGGGCAGCATAGAGTGGAGTGGCATAGAGTGCAGTGGTACAGAGTAGAGTGCAGTGGCATAGAGTTCAGTGACATGGAGTTAAGTAGAGTAGAGTGGAGTTGAGTAACGCAGAGTGGAGTAGAGTGAGGTAGAGTGGGTTGGAGTGGCATAGAGTAGAGCAGTATATAGTAAGGGTGGGCAGTAATCTCTGCTCCGTCTGTGGAGTTTGCGGAATTTTTGTCATTCCGTGCTCCGCTCGGAGCACAAAGTTTGGAAGAACTCCGCCACGGAGCAGAGTTGGCTGTACCCACCGCTTAAATGAGCTCATATGTTTAAACATGAAGGTGGAAGCAGCAAGAAATGTTCTAGCCCCTCCCATCAACAAAAATCAATGTTGACGTCCTCAAGCAGTTAAAGCATAATCTACATAAAGAGCGCAGCAAATCAAGATTTCTGATTGTGGTGTAAAGTCACGGATGAGTGCTTCTGCTCTGGGCGGCATGAGAGCACTTCATTTCACGTCATGGGACATGTAATCCCTTTTCAGTGATAGTGAAATTGGGGAAGCTGAAGGGCCAGGAAAAGAAATGTGAAAAATGTCTGATTTCATATAAAAAGCGCAGCAAATTCTCACCAGTACAACAAACTAATCACTGCGCACCCGCCCCCAGTAGCTAGAACCTACCAGTTAAACTTAAAAAGTTGGTCTTTGATGAATGAGGTATTGTGAAAATATCACTCACTTGTATTCATAGGCTTTAAGCATGCCGGGCAATACATTAAAAACTTACCAGCGTGACACCACCTTTCCATGGAACAATTTCTTCTAATTTTTGGAAGAATTATGTTGTCTTGTTACCCAGTTTTAAACCGGTGAGAGAAGCAAAATACAGTTTGAGAAACCATTCTTTGTGACCGGATTCCCCGTGTCCTTGTAGCATTTATCCATTTTGTACTGTTGTGACTTGTGGCACACACGAAATCCTAATTGTAAACTTCTTCTCCAAGTGCCGGAACACGCTGGTGAATAAAATACTAATGTGTTTGTCCTCGTGACGTTAAACACAGTAGTTCCTTATCGTGCCCTTGTTAGCTTGCCCAGTCTATAGCAATCAATGGCGTCCCAGGGGCTGAAAGACACAAGATGCAGGGAAAATATAGGTATATAGTATAAATGGCCCTAGGTTTCCAATTCCGACACTATACATGGCTCCCGCCGGAATTACATAGCAACACGTTTTCACCACGGTCTATCCTTTACAGCTTGCCGAGTTGTTTTCAGTGATCAGTGCTTGTGTGAGTGTACCTGCATGACCCGGCAAAAGGTAGTGGTTCCTGTCCACCTTGGGCCTTGGCCCACAGTGCACTTGGCAGCGGTGGCAGCAGCCCCAGTTTGCACTTCACAGAAGAGCAGTAACCGTATGCTGCGTAGTGACGCACATCCGACAATGTAGACATCGTGCAGTCTCCCACGGAAAACAGGTACAAATCATGAGCACTTGTGTGCATAATATATATACATATATATCTATGTTCACAGACTGCAAGCAGGACCACGTATCACACACCTGACATTACCATAAGCCAGAATCAATCGTACACTGGGACATACAGCAATCTGCCAACACTGTGCATCCAGAGACCCCAAGAGGTACAGGCAATGGCCACGTATGACTCCAACCTGTACTATAACGACTGGTTTACCTGAGCGTGCACGGCAGACCGGAATTCCGCTGCTTGTGGAACTCCGCAGAATCTCACGTAGTTTGGATGTAAGTCCGCATAATTCCACGAAGTGCAACTCAACGAGCTCTGCCCAGCTCTGGTATATAGTATAGTGCCATAGAGTATAGTGTCGTAAATTTGACTGGCGCAGAGTAGAGTGACATGTGGTAGAGTGAAGTGTCGTAGATTAGAGAGGCATGTAGGGAAGTGGGGTAGATTGAAGTGGGGTAGAATGGAGTGGAGTAGAGTACAGTGGTATAGAGTAGAGTGGCATAGAGTGAAATGGGATAGAATGAAGTTCGTACAGTTGAATAGGGTAGAGTAGAATGATGTAAACTGATGTTGGGTAGAGTGAAGTGGGGTATGGTAGAGTAGCATAGAGTTGAGTGATGTGGGGTGAAGTGAGGTAAAGTAGAGTGGCATAGAGTGAAGTGGGATGGAGTGGAGTGCATTGGCATAAAGTGCAGTGGCATATGGTGCAGAGGCATAGACTGCAGTAGCTTACAGTACAGTGGTGTAGAGTGCAGTGACGTAGAGGAGAGTAATGCAGAGTTGAATATAGTGGTGTATAGTGAAGTAAGTCAAAGTGAAGTGGGGTAGAGTAAAGTGGGGGAGTGTAGAGTGACATACAGATGAGTGGCATGGAGTGAAGTGAGGTAAAGTGCAGTGGGGTAGAGCAAAGTGGGGAGAGCAGAGTGGCTTAGAGTAGAGTGACGTACATTTGAGTGGCATAGAGTGAAGAGTGGTAGACTGATGTGGGATAGAGTGAAGTGGGGTAGAGCAGAGTGGTATAGAGTAAAGTGGCATACACTAGAGTGGCATAGAATGAAGTGGGTTTGAGTCAACTGGGGTAGAGTAGCATGGTGTACAGTAGAGTGCCATAGAGTGCAGTGGTGTAGAGTGCAGTTTCTTCGAGTAGAGTGGTGAAAAGTGAAGTGGGGTAGAGTTAAATGGGGTAGATTACAGTGGCGTAGAGTGCAATGGCATACAGTGACGTTGGGTTAATTGAAGTGAAGTAGATTGAAGTGGCGTAGAGTTGGGTACATTAAAGTGGCGAAGAGTGAGTGAGTTACTGTGAAGTGGCATAGAGTGAAGTGGGGTAGGGTAGAGTGGAGTGCGTTGAGTGAAGTAGGGTAGAGTGAAGTTAGGTAGAATGAAGTGGGGGATAGTGAAGTGAAGTGGGGTAGAGTAGAGTGGAGTAGAATGAATTGGGATAGAGCGAAGTGGTGTAGAGTGAAGTGGGGTAGAGTACAGTAGTGTAGAGTGCAGTGGTACAGAGTAGAGTGTAGAAGCAAAGAGTGAAGTAGAGTGTCGTAAACTCGAGTGGAGTATAGTGGCTTGAAGTGGCCTAGAGTAATGTGGCACACAGTAGAGTGTCGTAGAGTACAGTGGCATAGAGTGCAGTAGAGTAGGGTGGCATAGAGTGAAGCAGTTAGAGTAGTGTGGTGGAGAGTAGGTAGCATACTTTGAAGTGGGGTAGAGTAGTGTGGCATAGAGTAGAGTGGTGCACAGGGAAGTGGGGTACAGTAAATTGGGTTTGAGTGGGGTATAATGGAGTTGTGTAGAGTGAAGTGGGATAAAGTGAAGTGGGTTAAAGTGAAGTGGGGTACAGAGATTGGCGTAGAGTAGAGTGGCATAGACTGAAGTGGGTTAGAGTGAAGTGGAGTAGAGGGAAGTGGGGTATAGTAGATTGGAATAGGGTAAAGTGGGGTGGACAAGAGTGCGGTACAGTGCAGTGGCATAGGATACAGTGGATAGATTGCAGTGGCATAGTGCAGAGGCGTACTACACAGTAGTGTACATTGCAGATGTGTAGAGTGCAATGCCTTACAGTGCAGTGGGGTAGAGTAGAGTGGCATAGAGTGAAGTGGGATAGAGTGAAGTGGGGTAGAAGGAAGTGAGGTAGCGTGAGCTAGGGTACAGTAGCGGGGCATACACTAGAGTGCCATTGAGTGCATTGGCAAAGAGTGCAGTTGCTTAGAATACAGTGAGAAAGATTATACTGCAGTGGTGTTGATAAGAGTGGGGCACAGTGGACTAGATTGGCATGAAGTGAAGTGGGATAGAGTGAAGTAGCGCGGAGTACTGTGACGTACAGTAAAGTGGGGTAGAATGAAGTGGTGTAGATTGGAGTGCAGTGGCATAATTTGCAGTGGTGTAGAGTGGAGTAGAGTAGCGTAGAGCTGAGTGGACTACAGTGAAATGGTGTACAGTGAACTGGGGTAGAATAAACTGGGGTAGAGTAGAGTGCTGTAGACTACAGTGGCATAAAGTGCAGTTGCTTAGGGTACTGTGGTGCAGAGTAGAGTGCAGTGGTGTAGAATTGATTGGTGCAGAGTAGAGTAGATCTGTCTTTTTATCATTAGATAATAATATTGTGTTTCGCCATGTTTGTCATTGCAATGTACCATGGTAGTATATATATGTATTCTTTATACCTTATCTATACTTACCATGCATGGTAAAGGAATGCTTGGCACATGCCTGATTGATAAAGGCACCAGTAAAGACGTTGTGGTAAAGGCATCTTGTTGTAAAGATTGCCCAGTAAATATGTTTCCCCAACAATATCATTAAAAACAATATTTTATATATATAAAAAACAAAATAATAATATTTTTGACTACGATATCTTTTACGCGATATATAACAGTATTTTTGACATGAAATTTTAGGTAACACAATATTGTTTATCAATATTTGTGTTATTCACTACCTCGAAACCTGCAGAGAAAGAGGAAATTGCTGGTCCATGTAGGAAGACATCTCACTACTGGCCAGCAGCCTGTCAGATTTCAGATCCCCAGGCACAAGAAACAAGCATTGGCATAGCCAATAGGTCTCGCCTTTGGGACCTTATAAGTATTTAGTTATGCAGCACACTATCCTTACTGCAACAACATTAACTGTTTCATGGCTAAACACTTATAAGGTCCCAAAGGCGAGACCTATTGGCTATGCCAATGCTTGTTTGCTTTGTGGCCATCCAGCTAATTCCCACCAACAGACCTCCAGTCAGTCTGCATATACCATGAAGAACAAAAAACATCACACATCTCCATTTGTGTGCACACTCTACTGTAATTACCCGCAAATCAAACTACCACATCTAAATGCGTAATGTAAAACGCACGATCCAGTACAAATACATTAAGTGTAAGCGCAATAGTGTCACTATTTATTTATTTTATGTTTACCTTTTTATAAAGAGCATTTCTATCAAGAAGGGCTGCTGTATACATCAACAACAAATTTCCATGCAGGCCATCCCTTACAAGGAAACAACAGCTGTAGCATCAAAGCATAAACTTTTAAACAGCAGGGAAATCAAGGTCTTCCTCAACATACTGCATAGCACAGGAACATGGGAGAGAGTGAAGAATAGGGAAGAGAGGGGCTAGGAGGCTAGAGTAGCAAGTGTATTAGCCACACATTGCAAATACTTTGCCCAGCTATGGTAGATTCCACAGCGGCCGATGGTTAGCTGCCAACAGATACTTTATCAGGGGCTCACTTGACCTGTCTTTAGTGAATCCAGAAATATACCTTCTTTTAGAGAGGCATTTATTAGTTGGCACCACAAACAACAAAATAGTTCAAGATAATGTTTAACCATGGAGACTGGCATAATATCTTAGTGATAGACAGCTGTATTTAGTTATTTTTTATTGTTTTGGGAAGTTTTACCTCAAAGAGAGGTGCAAGAATTGACCTGCACTTTGGAATACAGTGGGATCGGATGAGTTTCCTGTTGTGATAGGTCTGTTGTGTTATTATTGAAATACTCCATGTATTGGGCGTTCACAGAAATCACTTCAAGCCTGCACTTCGTCGTAGCTTATTTTAAAGTTTATAAATACATGTAATTTTTACTCTACGAAAACATATAGGTTTTAGTATACTGACAATGCAGTTAACACGCTTGTTCCTCTGTTCATATATATGCATTCAGGCTTGTGTTGTTTTTTTTTCTTAACAACTGTTATTGTGCATGTTTGACACTCTATAAGCCCTCGTTACTGTGCAGAGAATTGCTACTGTGCACAGAGCTGTTACTGTACAGAAACCTGTGCTCTTTTCTACCATCTACTCACATACACAATTTTAATTACCTTTGACAATTGCATTACTGTACACACAGTAGTTATCCTGTATAAACTGGCTGTCGGGCTGTTGTGTCTATACACTGTGGTTCCCACCCATGAGAGATGTTCACACGAGAGTGCTGGAAGCCAAAGTTCTCCATGGCAGTGTGACATACCTCACCCTGCCGTCACATGGGCTCCACAGTTGTTTTTATGGGTGAAAGGTAGTTGTGTTGGGACAGTGGCATTTATGCAATGCACAAATATTTACATTTAAGAAAGAAAGACTTTAGGTGTGACATTATTACTCATTAAAGGTGGCAAGAAAGAATTTTATGGAAAGCACGTAGCACTTTCATCCATCTTGTGCAAACTCCCCTCGTATACAAACGAGGGGAGCATAGACAGCAGCAGTACAACACAACATACAACAGCAGAAATGATTCTTTGCCCACAGAAATGATACAGCATAGGCAACAGTGGTGTAGTATCTGACTAGTAGAATGTGTACGGCATGGGGATTAGAAGTGAAAGCTTCTCTTAAACACACACACACATGAAGCAACAATGCAGACTTTCCTTGCACACACTTAACATATGCAGAATTGGCAATAGCAGCATTAGAGTCTCTCACACACAGAACAAAGGCAGGCATCGAAGCACTACTGTCACAGAGGATGACAGCTGCATAGAAACCAAAAGTGCAAGATGTTCTCAAACAAAAGACAAAAAAAACAGGCTAGAAGCAGTGCAAGTTCCTTTGCGCAAAGAAGAGAAACAACACAGACATCAGTCCAAGCTTCCACCACACACACACACACATATATGCACTTACATCACAAGCCCAACAGTGAAAGCTTCCCTCACACACAAAGAGGGGATACAACAGTGCACTCTTTATTCACACACATAAATCAGGTACAGCAATAGTCACAATTATACAAAACAGACATAGCCTGGGAAGCAGCTGCATCTATTTTCCTGTCCAACACAACAAATGCACCGGGAGTACAAGCTTCCCTCACACACAGACAAGTGCAACCTACAGAGCTCCAGAGCAAGCTTGCACCACAAAACGGGAACAGCAAGGGCAAGAGAAATGCAATCTGCCCTCAAACAAATGCAACTAACAGTGCATAAGCTGCAGCAGTCCCGGCTTCCTCTCACACACAGACGGGGCAGAGCATGTGAAGCAGTGGTGCAAGCTTCACTTGCTAATACAGGTGCACATCATTTCAGTCAGCATTAGCCCAAGTCGGGCTTTAAGTGGGCCGGGTCTCACCGGTGCTGAGCACCAGCAGTTTTTTAAAGGGGGCCTCGAAACGGGTCTCTATTGGGCTCTGTTTTGTGCCCTGGCACAGGCGGTCCGTTTTTTTCCAGACTGCAGTGACAACAGGCACATTGATGTTCGGTGCTCACACTGCTCACTTCTCACTAATGGAGAAGTTACGGCATGACGTCATGCCAGGTGAGCGTTATAGGTGAAGGGAAATCCTTTAAAGAGAGTCATTTTCTCTCTGGATTTCCCTTCTCTTTTTGAAACTCAGGAGCAGCAACATTGTCGTGGTGTCATCAGGGCTTTAAGTGGAAGCTTTTTCAATATTATATACAAGCCTTAGTTGCTGCCTATTTATCTTATACAACTAACAACCATTGACAAAGCCAATAGTCCTGATTTATTGTAGGTATGATGTTACTTGTTGTATCATATATCTGGATGCAATGACAGAAACAGCAAAATACAAGTCTGGCGGCACACTATGCTAAGCACAGATTTTTAGTTTACCTGTTTTTAAGTCGCGCCCTTAATTACATTGGCTACGCCCCTTTGAGAGACCCCCCCAGTTTTTTCACCCCACTTAAAGCCCTGCCCAAGGTTCACTTGGACAGACAGAATATGTACAGCACACGCAACAACAGTGCAAACTCGCCTCACACGCAGAACAAATATATTCCATCCAGAAGCAGTGAAACTTCCCACGCACACGTGACATGACAGTGGCAGCCGTTGCACCAGATTTTTCCAAAACACAGACAAGCTTCCCTCACGCACAACAGACTAGCGAGGGCAACAGAAGAGAAACAGAAGCAATGCTAGCATCAGTCAGGGGGTAAGCGCAGGATGGATAGCCGCACAGCACAAGAACAGAGCAGCTATTTTAACTCCGTATATATTAAGTTCCTGCGGTGCGTAGAGTTTTGTTAATTGTTAAGTTTTGTCATCTGTAGACTCAACACATTTTCAAGGGAAACCCCAGTTAGCCCTGCCTGGCTCGATTCCTCTGTGGCTTGTCTTTGCTTTCTGCTACAGCCAGCAGCCACTTCCGAAAGCAACTTGGCTGCCGCTTTCCTGCTGCAGCGCTTGCAACAACAGTCTCCCGCTCAACATTTTCCGTGGGAGAGGATTTGGGGCGGGGGAGGGGCCGCTGTCTAACTCCCAGGCTCACCTCTCCTCAGGTGTTCTTCCGAATGAGGTCCAAGTTTGCGCCTGCGCTGCCCGAAGCCACCAGCTCTCCCAAACAAGCACTGAAACACAAGTGCGGCCCCGCGCCGCGACCGCGAAAGTGAAACAGTACTCCGGGTTAAAGAAGTGGGAGGGGTGGGGGGAGTGCGATTCCCTTGCGGGAGCAAGCGGCGCCAGGAGCGATAATTGCTACCATATGGCGCCAGCTGCTCGCTCCCGCAAGTGAATCGCCAAACGTGCACGCGTTGCCATTGAAGGCAATGGAACGCATGCACGTTTTTGGCTGAAAAGCCGAATTGATTGCAAAAGGTCTTTTTAGGTGAGACCTAAAAAGGTGCGAGTTGATCGAAGGACTCCCCTCCACCATCCTCCCTGCTGACAGTTGCCTCCACCATTAGACCCATCTCCCCAAATGCAACTCCTGTCTTCTCTTTGTTTTCTCACAGAGAGGATGCCCCAGGAAACAGGAAAGGCACAGTTCTCTCCCATGGAACAATCTCCACACCACATCTTCTCAGGTGCCAACCCTCAGCAAGGAGGAGAACAAGGTAGCCATACTTGCGGGAGGTTGATATGTGCAAAGACTGCCCTCTAAAAGGCTCTTAGGTATGAGATCCAAGAAATGGGAATGGGGGGAGGCAATATGCAACTTTTATAGAGCTCACCACCACACCACCGACTAACTAGCTTACAGTACACAACCTTATTCTCTTCCCATTGTGGACTGAGCTTTATATAGCATGGGATGTGGACAATGCCTGCGAACTTCGACAGCAACTACCATCCCATAAAGACTGCAATTATTATTCATCTGAATTCATCCCACCACTTTAATTGTCTATTGATAACGTCCACACACTAGGTTAGAAACAAGCATTGGCAAAACCAATAGGTCTCTGCTCTAAATGGCTGTGTTATTGACTTTGCCAAAACTTGTTTATTGGCAATTAGACTGAATACATGCATCATTATGCATGTATTCACACATTCTGGCAGGCATACTGCTGGTCATTTTACACCCTACCCAAACCTTAGTTTAGTTGTAAGGTAAAAATTGTTTAATTGGGAAAAAAAGAATCAGATGTGGCCATCTCACCGGTCCTTGGCTTTTCTCTTCTGGGCTTGAGGACACTGTTGGTTGTTGCGTATGATTTGCCCTTCCTTTAGCGCCGTAACACTCTTCGGAGTAGCCGTGTACTTTATAAATCTTCCTAATTCATTCATTCTATACAAAAACCGAAGTTCAAAATATGAAAAAAGGAACAAAAAGCATTGTAAGAGAACTGAATGATTGTGAAACATGTATGAAGCAAGCAGTGATACGACAGTTGATGTAATAACAATTAAAAGCATTCATATGATGTAGAAATGCTACGAAATAGGAATATATCAAATTAAAAAAAATAATGTAATAAACATATAAAATAAAAGTCCAGAATCAAAATCAATCTGAATCAGATGCCCACTGTTGTCCAAATCGAATTAAAAGCCATGCCCCATCCCGGACATGGCCTTTTCATGATTGTCCTGGACTGAGGCTACACATTCCCGTCCATCCTCCCCATCGCATGTTATATCCACCTCAACTACTTCCTCAGTTGCAGCAGTGGTGGGTGGCGAGGCAGGACCAAGCACCACCTGAGGAGACAAAGAAACAACGCCCGACAAGTACAGCCAACCAGCCATCATGAAGTGCCACCTGGGGTGCAGGAAAAGGTTTCTGTAATAACATCAACTGGGACTAACGTTTGGCCACCCATAAGAAAAGTCTAAGCAGCTCTAAGGACCATTAGATAGACTGGGGCACTCAGCCCCAGCGGACTACCTGCAGCACTATTAGAAGCTGATTTGACTGTGTGGCCGCCGATCTTAACCCGGCTATTCTTGGTATGCTGAAGTATGGAAATCATCCCAGGAAATTGGAGGGGGTTCAACCCTAGTGCCTATATATAAAAAAGGGGATAGAAACTCACCCGAAAATTGCCAAATGATAGAGCTTCACGATGTTGAAGAGAAGTGCTATGCCAAACTATTGCACAAAGAACTGGATAGGTGGGCTTATGGGAATAAATTCATACCATGGCTTCAAATAGGTTTTCAAAAACACTGCCACATAAAGGACAATTTACTAATGCTTTCATGTTTGAGTGAGGATGCAATGAGACTCAAGGCCCTTCTGAAGAATGCACTTTCATCGATTTTACCAACGCTATAGGAAAGTAAGATCTGCTTCTTATGGTTACCCCCACTTTTTGCTTGATGTGATGCTGTTTTTGACTAGTCTGACTAGGATCTTGCTAATCAGGACCCCCGTCTATCTGCTTTCTCCCTAAAACTGTTGCGTTATGTACTTAGATACACCCCAGATTGGATACTGGGGTACCCTTGTCAGTCCCTAGTATATGGTACCCAGGTACCCAGGGCATAGGTACCCCAGAGGTCTCCCATGGGCTGCAGGATGTATTACACTTCCCATGAGAGACCATTCAAAATGGAATTGCAGGCCTGCCATTGCAGCCTGTGTAAGTTGGTGCATGCACCACTTACTAAAGATATAGGTGTACTATATTCAAGGGACACTGCACTTAAAACCTATAAGTCACCCCTATAGCAGGCCTTGACAATCCTGAAGGCAGGGTGCTTGGTTCTAAGTGGGAGGGTGCCCCTGCATGAGAAGGACACCCCTGCTGCCTACGGAGTCCATTCTCCAGGGTTGTCATTGAAGCAGCCATATACTATATAGAGGGGCATCGCATGACCCCACTATGACCATCTCGAAAATAGCTGCAAAAAATCCTATCATGTTTGGAACCAAACACATACCCCCACACCATAAACGGTGTGGGAGGCACAATTCCAAGCACTGGAAGAGCCCTCCGTTAGGCTCTCGGTGTTCCCGGTACCAGCCTTCTAGTACCGGACAGCACAAAATGGTTGCTGCCGACCAGAGTCACAATTCTGCCCTCCTGCTGCTGAGCTAAGCTCGAGCAGGGGAAGGCAGAACAATAGGCATCCTGTCACAGGGAGGTGTGACCATCTCCCGGAGAGGATTTAGTGTATTAGGTAGGCCTGGGCGGTGAACTTCGCTGAGTTTGCGGAGTTTTCTGCACTCCACACTCCGCGGAGCTCGCGGAGTGCAGAAAACTCCGCTTCGCGATGTGCAGCAGAGTTTTTCCCCCGCTCGCGATCGCGAACGGTAAGTTCAGGATCACGAATGGTAAGTTTACGAGCGCGAGCTGCTGCTCGGGTAGAATTTCTACCCGAGCGGCAGGAATACCAGCACAAACTATAGTTCGCACTGCACTCCGCCATTCGCGGAACTTCGCGGAGTTTTTTTGTAGTTTTGCGTAGTTCTGCGTAGCAAAACTCCGCGAACTACGCCCAGGTCTAGTATTAGGGCTGGGTGGGTGTGCTTGCCAGTTTCTGAAAGTCTGCATGAGGGGCACATTTGGTATCCCTGAGCATAGTCCAGTTCAAACCAGTCCTGGGAGCCGTTGGCTCCCACACTGGCATGAAACTGGACAAAGGACATGGGAGGGTCCCCTGAATCTTCCCAACCCTTTCCTTAGGGTACTTAAGGGCTTAACTAGGTGTAGGCCCTTAGATTTGTCGGGGGATAAGATTCAGAACTGAAACCAATGCACTTCTACCATCTGGGCACTCTGGACTTTGCTGGACTTCGTTTGGGCCTGACTTTGTCTCCCTTTCAGTCTGCTGCATTGTCTGTGCCTGACCATCATACAGGAACCTTCAAAGGCCTGTGAAGCATCAAGGATAACGGAAGAAATCTCCCTTTGAGTGAAGGAGTTACTCCCCTACATTTGTAGGCACCTCAACACTGCTGAACGGTCTGCTGATCCCGAGCTCCTGCGGACTCAGAAGGGTTCAACAACACAGGTGGTGGTTATCTACGTCTCCTACGGCCAGAGCTGCCTTCTCACCAAGTTTTGAGGTCAGAATCGCTTGTGGGGGCTGCATTAACCGAACCACTTTGCACTGCGCACTTTTGCAAGTGCATATGCTTGTTGGCAACTTTGCAACAAGTGCATTGGGCTCCAAGTATCCCAAACATACAGCAACGTCTTCTACCAAGACTTTCTGCCACATCGCCTCATGGTCACCGTGGCCTGCTCCTTTTGGTGAGCGGCTCGAGGTCTCTTGCGATCACTGTGCCTCCGGCCTGTGGGTCCAATTAAGGATCATCTTTGTTTTCCTTGGGCTCCCCTGATTGCTCGGGCCTGCCCTTACTCCCCTGCTTGTGGTGAGTCTCCTGGACCTTGCTGGCCCCAACCGTGCACCTTCTTGACTTCCTCCCTGGGTAGCATTTGCCAAGGCTTGTTGGTGCTCCCGCCGGACACCAACCTCTCAGCACTTGACATCCTTCATGGGACAGCTCATATCCGGGTCCTGGTCATCCTCAGCATCGCCTGGTCCTCGCAGCTGTAAAGTCAAGGTCACCGTCATTTTTCCTGAAGCACCCGACATTGCAGGGCATCCGTCTTCCACGTCTCCTGGTCACCTCTGAGTGACATAGACACTGTCCCCTCTGCTTTCAGGTACTCCTCTTCAAGAATCCACGTTTGGATTCCTCCGGACACTTTCTCCTCTTCCAGCAGCGGCACTTTCCTGAAGTCCTCCATAAGGTTCGACGACTGTTTCCGATGCCACTTCACACCTATGCAGCCGGCTCCCCTGGGATAGGTAACTTGTGTACCCACGGTATCCACAGGTGGGGTGACTCTCCAACCTTCTGTCTTCCACTGGGTTTCTTCAGGGTCCACTGGGAAGGGTCCCTAATCTTTAAAATTCCAACCACGACTTCCACATAGACTTGTACGGAGCACTCAGTCGTGTTCACACACTGCACACGCCCTCCGTGGGGTCCCTATCTACTTACCTTGGGTGGTTCTGTGGGTCCCCAGCAATTCTATGTCCTCTGGACATTGTCCTGACTCGAGTCGTGGCTCCTATACCACTTTCTTAGTATGTAGTTTGGTCCCCCCCTCGGGCCCACAGTGTATTAGTGCAATTTACTGTGATTCCCTTGCTTAAACATTGTGTGCTTTGTGTCTATCTCCATGTAGGAGATACTGTAACGTACTAGATAGTGTTATATAATAAATACGTACTTTTATAAGTACTTTGTGTGGTTCTCTTTCATTTAATCTATACTATTAGATTGCATTCTGGTAAAACAAGCAGCTTTACACTCCTTCAAGACTAAGCCTGAAGGTTGCTCTCCACAGCTACCACTTGGATAGCTTTCTAAGGTTGTCTGAGACTTCTTAAATCACCATAAGGGTTGTCTGTACTGGTGCAAGGTGCCCACTTACATTAGTGGACATCATCTACCAGGCCAGCTTCTCACATTGGTGTGCAGCGGTTGGGATTCAAGCCTGCATTGTTTTACCATATAAATCTTTGTATTGATTAACTGAAAAACCACTAGTGCTAGGCACATATAAATACAAGCTTAGAATAGTAAGTTCTACTGAACTTAGGGTTGGGTAAGTCAAGGGTCTAGCCCACCCTTTCTCCAACCTCAGAGAGTTTAGTTTCCACTAGGTTAGGTAGGTGCAACACCACACCACACTTAGTATGTCTACTAAAGGAGATGCCAGTGGCTCTCTGCCTAATAGATACAGTGAACTTTCGTTCCAAGAACTGAAAGCAGTGTGTGCATCTAGAAAGCCAACGCCAACGCTCAACGCCTGTTGGATGACCTGTGGAAAGCCTCTGGGTCGGATAAACAGGACAGAGTGCGTGGGGCATGGAATGAAGATAGGGAAGGAGGGGAATACCTCTTTGACCTAGATTCTAACCCTGACCAGGGGAGCCTGATTGCTCCCACTGGACAACTCATACCTCCCTGAGGATACTACAGGTGGCCCAGAAGGTGCCCCCTTTGTTCCTCCTGGGAGAGTGCAGAGTAGATAGAGATCTATATCCTCCTCAAGAGAATCCAATGCCTCAGGACAGTCCGTAGGGACCTCAATTTCTAGTAAAAGGGGGAGCTTGAGAAAGCTAGGCTTAGGCTCAGGCAAGAGCAGTTGGCCCTTGACAGAGAGTCCCTTGAAGTTCAGAAGGCTAGGAAGAAATTGGGACTAGAGTCCCTTGGTGGCAGCAACAGTGTCCCTAGAAGTAAGGAACATTCCTTTGACAATAGGAACCTGAGCAAGATTGCCCCTCCCTACCATGTTGGGGATGACATCCACAAATGGATAACTGCTTTAGAGAGAACCTGTAAAGTACAGAGGGTCCATCAAGAGCAGTGGGCAGCTATCTTGTGACTCTCCTTTGCTGACAAATGTAGATATAGGCTCCTCACTGTTAGAGAAGAGGATGCTGACAATTACTCAATGTTGAAGAGGGCTCTCATTGATGGGTTTGGCCTAACCACTGAACAATACAGGATTAAGTTCAGAGACACCCAGAAGGCACAGAATCAGGATTGGGTAGACTTTGTGGATAGCGCAATTAAGGCTCTGGAAGGTTGGTTGCTTGGCAGCAAAGTTCATGATTTTGATGGATTGTACAATTTGATTATGAGGGAGCAGATCCTTAATAATTGGCAAAATTAGCTATTGCATCAATACCTGGTGGACTCAGATCTGACTTCTCCGAAAGAATTGGGAAAGAAGGAAGATAAGTGAGTCAGAACCAGGGTGATGCAGAAAAACCAGAACAATAGTGTTGACCAGAAGAAGCAAGATTCTTCAAAAGCTCAAGATAAGGGTGGGGATAAGGGTAAAGACAAAAAAGAGTCTTCATCAGGGCCCCAAAAAACTGCATCTGGGGGGGAGTCAGAATCCAACAAGGGAAAAGGCAAAAAGAAACCTTGGTACTATCTCTGTGAACAGAGAAGACCCATTGGACGAGAGATGTTGATTGTCCAAAGGCCAAGGAAACTACTCCTACCACCACTGCCCCTAAGGCAACTGCTCCCCCCAGCACAAGTACAAGTGGTGGTACAGGGAACAAGAGATTAGTGGGGTTAACCTTGGGATCTGAGGTGGGTTCTGGCTTAGTCAGAACTCCAGCAGAGGCTGTTCTAGTCTGTGATGGTGGCATGGATATTGCCACCTTACTTGTCAGTCCCAGTAACCTGGGCAAGTACAGACAACAGCCTTTGATTAATGGAACAGAGGCAATGGCCTACAGGGACACAGGGGCCAGAGTCACCATGGTGATAGAGAAACGTGTGTCTTTTGGACAGATCATACTTGGTGAAATGTACCAAGTGACCAATGCAAACAATGTCAGGACTGACCATTCCTTGGCAGTTGTTAATTTCAGCTGGGGAGGGGTAACTGGCCTTAAAAAAGTTGTGGTAAGTTCAGACCTAGTAGATTGTTTGTTGGGCAATGATTTGGAGAATTCAGCCTGGGCTGAGGGTGAATTTAGGACTCATGCAGCAATGTTGGGCATCTCTGCAGATGTGTTTTCTGTGTCTAGGTCACAAGCCAAACTGACATCCACTGAACAGGCCCTGGATCTTGGAACAATGGACCAGGTGCCTTCCAAGAGAAGGAGAAGGAGGGGTAAGGCAGTGTCTTTCCCCAGACTCAGAGGGCCCACTTCACAAAAGTAATCTGAGAAAAAATCCTAACTGAACGACTTTCGGTATTCACAAAGGGCATTTAGGAATAGTAACATTAGGATTTTGTGTCAGTTAAACTTAAGTTTTACTTAAGTTAAACCTAAGACCAAAACTTAAGTTTAACTGAGACAAAATCCTAACTGTACTACTCCTAAATGCCCTTTGTGAATACCGAAAGTCGTAAAGTTAGGATTTTGTCTCAGATTAATTTTGTGAATCAGGCCCCATGTGAGGATCAGTCTCTTGAAGGAGATAATCTAATTCTCTGTGAAGGAACTGTCCCAGATGAGCTTGAACCTGATCAGGTTGAGTTCTTGGGGACAGGGGGCCCTTCCAGGGCAGACTTGAGTTTGGAGCAGCAAACCTGCCCCTCTCTTGAACCCCTCAGACAGCAAGCTGCTGCTGAGGCTGCTGGGAATGTCAGTGGGTCCCACAGGATCTACTGGGATGAGGGTCTCCTTTATTCAGAGGGTAGAACGCCCAAGCCTGGTGCTACCAGGAGGTTGGTTATACCTCTGAAGTTTAGGTGCATCCTACTCACCCTAGCACATGACATTTCCCTGACAGGACACTTAGGCCAAAGTAAAACTTGGGACAGGCTTGTCCCTCACTTTCATTGGCCTCACATGTCTGAGGACACCAAGGAGTTTTGTCACTCCTGTGCCACTTGCCAAGCCAGTGGTAAGGCAGGTGGCACCACAAAGGCCGCCCTGATGCCGCTTCCAAAGGTGGGGGTTCCCATTGAGAGGGCTTGGTATTGACAATCTGTCCCATGAACCCTCCTACAGCATCTGAGAACAGCTACATACTAGTGGTGGTAGACCATGCCACTAGGTACTCAGCGGCAATTCCTCTTAGAACCACCACAGCTCCTGTGGTGGCCAGGGCCCTCTTAGGAATTGTTTTCAAGAGTGTGCTTCCCTAAGTAGGTTTTAACTGACAGAGGTACCAACTTCATGTCAAGTTACATCACTGCAATGTGGAAGGAGTGTGGAGTGAATAACAAATTCACCACACCCTATCATCCTGAATGCAATGGGTTGGTTGAGAGATTCAACAAAACCCTAAAGGGCATGACCATGGGCCTCCCAGAAAAGCCTAGGCAAAAATGGGATGTCCTTCTGCCCTTCCTTCTCTTTGCCTACAGAGAGGTCCCTCAGAAGGGGGTTTGCTACAGCCCTTTTGAACTTCTGTTTGGGCATCCAGTTAGGGGTCCCTTATGTTTGGTGAAGGAGGGATGGGAGTTACTCTCAAACCCCCCAAGCAAGACATATTCGACTATGTACTTGGTCCCCGCTCCAGGATGGCTGAGTACATGAAGAAGACAAGTAAAAACCTGGAGGCCAGTCAAGAATTGCAAAAATCTTGGCATGACCAAAAGGCTGACCTGATTGTTTACCAGCCAGGCCAGGCCAGAAGGTGTGGGTGTTGGAGC
Organism: Calotriton arnoldi; assembly: GCA_963921515.1. Classification (NCBI taxonomy): domain Eukaryota; kingdom Metazoa; phylum Chordata; class Amphibia; order Caudata; family Salamandridae; genus Calotriton; species Calotriton arnoldi. Next base: position 975,830 of record CAWUFW010006877.1, read on the forward strand.
CTGAGTCCCCAGCAGCTCCCCAAGACTAGTAGAGTGGACCCCACACTATCATGGAGCAAAAAGGTGAGGTCACCTACCTGGTGGACCTTGGCACTCCCAGGAGCCTCCACAGGGTGCTCCATGTAAACAGGCTCAAACCTTTTGTAGACAGGGCTGACATGGGCTTGCGCTTAGCAACTGATGAGGGACAGGAGGAAGAGAGTGACCCTCTCCCTGATCTACTTTCACTAACCTTGATTATGGGTCAGTTGATGGTGTAGACTTGGCAGGCAGCCTCACTGATCAACAGCAGATTGATTGTAGGAAGGTCCTCAATCAATACAGGTACATGTTTTCTTTTATACCCAGTCAAACCACCTTGTGTACCCATGAAGTGGACACAGGTGAGAGTCTACCTGTGAAGAATAAAATCTACAAGCAGCTTGACCATGTCACGGATTGCATCAGGACAGAGGTCCAAAAGATGCTGGAGTTGGGAGTAATTCAGCCCTCAGATAGCCCTTGGGGTAGCCCAGTGGTCTTGGTACCAAAACCTCACACCCAGGGTGGTAAGAGAGAGATGAGGTTTTGTGTTGACTACAGGTACTCAATACAGTCACTAGGACTGATGCTCATCCAATTCCTAGGGCAGATGAACTTATTGACACTTTGGCCTCAGCCAGGTTCTTGAGCACATTTGGCCTAACTGCTGGTTATTGGCAAATCATACTAGCTGAGGATGCCAAACCAAAAACAGCATTCTCAAACCCTAGTGGGCATTATCAATTTATTGTGATGCCCTTTGGTTTGAAGAATGCACCTGCCACATTCCAAAGGCTGGTGAACAAAGTTCTCACAGGTCTGGATGCCTATAGTGCAGCATATCTTGATGATATAGCTGTCTTTAACTCCACCTGGGAGGATCACCTGGTCCACCTGAAGAATGTTTTGGAGGCTCTGAAGAAAGCAGGCCTCACTATCAAGGCTACTAAGTGTCAGATAGAGCAGAGCAAGGTTGTATACCTGGGCCACCTTGTGGGTGGAGGCCAGGTTCAACCACTTCAGAGCAAAATCCAGACCATAATGGACTGGGTTGCTCCAACTACTCAGACTTAGGACAGAGCTTTCTTGTGCCTGACTGGGTATTACAGGAGATTTGTAAAAGGATATGGGTCCATAGTGTCTCCCTTGAATAATCTCAATCTAAGAAAATGTCCAAGAAAGTTCAGTGGACAGTTAGCTGTCAGAAGGCATTTGATGATCTCAAGCAGGCCATGTGCACTGCTCCCATTCTGCAGAGTCCTGACTACTCCAAGCAATTTATTGTCCAAACAGATGCATCTAAGTTGGGGGTAGGGGCTGTGTTGTCTCAACTTAATTCAGAGGGCCAGGATCAACCAGTAGCTTTTATTAGCAAAAGAAAGAGGAAAACGTTGGTCAGCTAGAGAGAGGGAAGCCTTTGCTGTGGTCTGGGCCCTGAAGAAGTTGAGGCCATACTTGTTTGGCACTCACTTCATAGTTCAGACAGACCATAAGCCCCTGCTATGGCTAAAACAAATGAAGGATGAAAACCCCAAACTTTTGAGTTGCTCAATTTCCTTACAGGGAATGGACTATACAGTGGAACATAGACCTGGGAGTAACCATGCCAATGCAGATGGACTCTCCAGATATTTCCACTTAGAAAATGAAGACTCAACTGGGCAAGGTTAGTCTCATCTCCTTACGTTGGGGGGGGGGGGGTTGTGTAGGAAAATAAGATCTGCTTCTTATGGTTACCCCCACTTTTTGCTTGATGTGATGCTGTTTTTGGCTAGTTTGACTGGGATCCTGCTAACAGGACCCCAGTCTATCTGGTTTCTCCCTAAAAGTGTTGTGTTATGAACTTAGGCACACCCCAGATTAGATACTGGGGTACCCTTTTCAGTCCCTAGTTAATGATACCCATGAACCCAGGGCATAGGTACCCCAGAAGTCTCCCATGGGCTGCAGCATGTGCATCCTGACGATTCTTCCCCCAACCAGCTGGTTGGGGGACGAATATTTGCAAATAAACCAGTACTAGTTAGGAAATATGGCCAAATGCCTATTCCTTTAGTATTACATCCCCACTAGCTCACATTGGCAGGATGTACAGTGTTATTGATTCACAAATGAAAATTCCGCCAGGTGTTATTACTTAGAATGAAGGACTGGTCTATTTCACAATTGTATTGTCTTGTTATTTTTGTGATTATGTGTGATTACATTGTTTCTGTATCTTGAATTGTTATTGTGAAATGTATATATGAACACGAAAGAAGTTCCCCTTAAAAAGACATGTGATAAATGTTAAAAAACTGCTTCGAAAATAATGAAATAAGAGTGAAATAAATCACAAGGGTCATCAAAATTGAAACTGTGGTTCTTATGGTAAAAATTAATATTTTGAATTTAGCAGCCAGACACTGAAATTGTTGATATAACTTTAAAAGGGGCTCAGTCTAGGTTCTACCAATGGGTCCAACCACCCATTTTCTACACACTTCCATTAGTGGACATCATATACCAGGCCAGCTTCTCACAAACACATTTGACAATATCCCCAGAGGCAGATTATGGGAAAAGTTAAAGAAGTGGCTGATACCATCAAATCTCTTAAATAAAATCATATCATTACACAGCACAACATGGGTCTGGGTCAAATTAACAGCAAATTGGGCGATGTCAGAAACAATCTCCACGAACAAAGGGCTGAAACAGGGCTGCATTTTAGCCCCACTTCTTTTCAACCTTTACATGCCAGTCATGGAAGACCACTTGACAGTTCCAAGGATCTGCCCACCCAGACTAATAAAGCGGAAAAAACAAAGCCTGCACTATGCAAACAATATGGTAATCCTCGACAACAACCAAATTGGCCTTTAAAGATCACTGGATGCATTAGAAGACTACTGCGTAGCAAATGAAAATATCCCCATCCTGAACAAAACAAAAACAATGATCTTCAGCAGATGCCTAATTAAAAAGAGCGTCTGGCCAATTGGAGCTAAAAGATTGGAAAGAACAGCAAGCTTTAGGTACCTCGGAGTTACATTGGATTTAAGAGGGGTCAAGCATGCCGAGCTGGGTGCCCTAATAACAACTGCAAAACATCTAACCTATATATAAGATGGGACAGCTGAAAAGAAATGTGACAAGCCAAAATACAGAGGCCAAGGAGATGCCAGCCCTAACATACGGCGCAATGATGTTCAAAGATAATCTCCACGAGTGGCTTGATAAACAGCAATTTATTTGCTACTGCCGCTTCTTTTCTCTCCCAGATTGCACTAGACAGTCACAAAAAAGCTAGAATTTAAACTGATAAAGCAGGATTTAGCCCTAAGGGCAAAATTTGTGACTTACTGCAGAACACTACAAACGGCCCGATGGGTACAATGAAGCATCTGCTTTGGGAGAAGTTCCAGTCACCCGGCTCCACATTGGCCCAGTTTTTAGAAACCCCAATTAAGACCTTAACCGCAGAAAACTTACTAAAAAGCAGCCTACCACCGAGAACGATTGTAAAACTGATATCAAAGCAAGCCAAGATAGTCTCAGGGTAACTGGTCTTGATGGATTTAAAATCTAAACACCATTACAGTTGGGCTGCGAAATTTTAGCATCTTGGCACTCTTTTTGACTATCTGCGCTCGCCGCTCCCCTATCACACTAAGGGGCCGATTCCGATCTCGGCCGGTAGGGCTCCGAATCGGATTCGGCTTAACCGGATCCGATTCGGAGCCTTGTTTCCCGACCGATTCGTACGCGCGTTTAGGCGAGCGAGTACGATGCGAGCACCCGCGAAATCGCCGACCAACTCGTACGCGGGTTCAACACGCTCCGACCGACTCACACGGACACAACTCGCACCGCGCAATGGAGTCGTTCCCCGGCCGGGCAGGTACGATGCGCGCCGCGAGCAGTCCGACCGACTCGCGCCGTCCGGCTCGAAAGAGCTGTCGGAGCCGGACTTTGGGGGTCCGCGTCGGACCCCCCTGTACGCGTAGCCGCGTGAGTCGCACACAGGGGGGACCCATGGGTCCCCCCTAACTGTGCATGTACGGCACGACCCGCTTCGACGCGTACCCGCTGTAGGGGGGGCCCTTGTTCGCCTCGCACCCATTGAGTCAATGGGAGCCCGCGTACGCATTGTACGGCCGGCTCCCATTGACTTCAATGGGAGTCCGACCGACTCGAGTCCGAGTGCATGCGTGTGCATCGTACTCGTTCGGTCGAACTGCCAGAGTCCGATTCGGTCGGAAATCTCTCCGGGTCCGGCTCGGTCGGAGAGTTTTCCGGCCCGAATCGGAATCGGCCCCTCAGTGTGCCCTAATGAGAGTGCGCTTTGGGCTGATCCCCTAAGAGGATACTGGTACCTGCGAAGCGAGGGGGGTAGCCAACACAGGAAGCAGATGGTGCCGCAAAACAGAAGAAACTCTAACGCATGTAATCTGCATATGTGAAATCCTGAAATCCCAAAGGTGCTACTGGCTATTTCGAATTATACATTTAAGAAATGTTCAGCAGCTGTATTCACCTGACTACAAGGAGAATTGTGGCAGCAATCTGGGTGCTTTATCAAATTTATGAAATTAGCAACCAGAAAGCCAAAAAATCCATGATGAGCCCTGACATGCAGGAACATATCGATGACAATACCTGCATGAAGAACAATTCCATGCAGCAAGAACAACCATATAATATTGACTATCACTGAGGCGGACATTTAAGAAAAGAAAAAAAGACCATGTATTTTACAGAAAGATGAATTATAGACTTGCACGATACTGATCCAGCGCAATATTAGCAAACAGCATTCATACACCATATACTCACTTGGGCCCATACATTCATACTACACTAATACTTACGCTGGGTGTCAGATGTACTCTTTTATCAAAATCCCTGCTACCAATTACCTTCTGATTGAAGAGTAATAACTTACCAATGGATCCTTTGCTAATTGGGAAGTTTAAAATGAGTGACATTCATTATAGTACATAATCCTGAAATAACCACTGAGTCAGGAAGTTTTAAAATGTTTATCTAAAGTTTAGCAGAGTAAAATACAGAAAACACGGTACTTGATCAGAATACCCAAGAGAAAGCATAGGAACGAATTTGCTAATAAATGACAGTGTTTAAGGAAATATGAGAGGATAGAGACAGCAGCGCAACTAAAGGTTGCAGTATAGTTACCTAAATGCGAGAACCAAGCCCCTTAGCCAAGGAGTTGGAAAGAATAAGACCCAGGAAGGATGAAGAGCAAAGACTTCTTCCAGGATCAGGACAGGACCAGTGACCTCTCTATAACGACGCCTGCGCCGTTCCCCTCTCTGGTACTCAACTTCTCCTCGATTCTCCCGTGCTAATGGACCCCAACGCCCCCTCCTCAGGACCTCTTCCAGACAGGAATTCAATCAGCAACCGATCAGCATGGCAGCCTGGAGCTCTTCTGTATGTTCTGAGAGTCTGTGCTAACTAATTACTAATGCTATATTCTATTATACCCTTCTACGCCCATGTACCTCCCCTTAATGTTGCTAAAATATGGGACCACTACTTCTGATTGGACAGGGACAGGGAGTGGATTCTCGCACCATGTCAATTTTGGCCTAATTTGTGAAGCCTATTGTTTATAACTTCCCGCCCCTTCAAATTAATATTCACTTTATTTCCCACCCGTCTCACAACAAATGTTATACATTTTACAGGGGAATAGTATTGTTTTGTTTCATAGGAAACATAGAGTACATCATCTTCGGCCAACAGGTCATGGCCTTGGGAGACGTCCAAGTTGACTTCACTTGGCAGGCACACAGGACACATGCGCAGAACCATCTGTCTCTCGAGTTTCAAGTTACCAACCCAGGCCCAAGTTTACGAATTACATAAAGTGCAAGAAGAAAATATTAAATTCACAAATAAAACGTTTCACTGTATACCCACTTTCCCTACTTTATTCCCATTTAATTATAATACTATCCCGCATTAATAGCATTAAGAATACGACAATTTAATACTGACATGAGAGCAAACTGAAGCATGTGAAAACATTGAGCGGCCATTTTAATGCACACTGCGCAGAAGCAAAAGTTTCCCACCAAGCAAAGAAAGACGTCACACCATGTGATCAGGTTGCGACATGCGCAATGGAGTCCCGCACTTTTAGCGGCCATTTTGTATTACAGACAAACGTTATTCATTAGTAAAACACATATGCAAGCTTCTGTCCCTTTCGTGTTTGTGAATGCAAATGTTAGTATTGACAGTACAAGTTTAATAAATTAATACTAGGAGGAGGATTGCATACAAGCAAGTTTCAATTTTGAAACCTTGCTCCATCAATACACTTGTTTTAATAGATGATTGCACGCACAGGGCCACAATACTGTGAGGTTTAGCTTGTCGGGCAGTCCTTTCTGCCTACTGCATGATTGCATGCTTTTACTCTGCTTACATTGCTTTTACTTTCTTTTTATTTTCCATCATTTGCTCTGCTCAAGATGTAACGATTGTAATTAATTGAACACCAATAAATATTTCTTTCTAAATTTCTAAGGTTAGTGAGAGATAATCCCGTCCATGTTCTTTATTGTTAGTTCAAAATGTATTTAGTGGTAAAATTTGTAGTCCTCTTCAGCTTCATCTAGTAAAAATGAATTATTTTTCACAACCAACTCTTTATTGAGAAGGTTAGGTTAATTTTTCAAAGAAAAATGATAAGCTATTGATTTCGTCATACAAGCATACTTTATTGTCCTGTCCTTACTATTGCATCTTTATAGAAATTAACATAGACAAAAATATGATTATTCATTATGATAAAATGTGACTAACAGGTGTCTAAATGGTGTTCTTGGGTGGTTCTTCTAAACTTTGCATAGGGAAACCAAAGAGTTATTGCATTATTCTTCTTCTTTACCAGTTCTTATTTTAGTATAAAAATTGTGCATCAGCAAATTCCAACATTCAATAGGTATTTGAAAGTCACCTTCTGGCTTGTTTTTGAGAAGCAAACCATGTACATCCTATTTATTTTGGCAAATGGTTTTCTTTTCAAGTCTCTGTATTATGTCTGCTCAAGGTCACTGTTAGCAGCAAGAGCATGAAGAGCTCTAGGAAGAATAACTATACTGTAAGCGAGGAGAGAGTCATGTGTTTTCAGGTAACTGGATGTTGGAATACAGGGCCTGGCGACACAGGGCCCAATTCACATAGGTAAACTGAGACAAAAGTCTAACTTTACGACTTTCGGTATTCACAAAGGGCATTTCCGAGTAGCAAAGTTAGACTTTGTCTCAGTTTAACTTACGTTTTGGCCTTAAGTGTAACTGAGACAAAAACTTAAGTTAAACTGAGACAAAATTCTAACTTTACTACTCGTAAATGCCCTTTGAGAATCCCGAAAGTCTTAAAGTTAGACTTACGTCTCAGTTTACCTTCGTGAATCGGGCCCACAGTTTCCAGCCAAATCTCCACTAAATTACTGGCCGTTCCAATTTATAAGAATGGGAAATACCATACTGGAAACCAAATTCCAAGGTTCAAACTCTGCATGTGGTTCTTGATTCCAGGTCTGGTTCTGTGCACATTTTCTTTTGCTGGTGTCATTTCCATACCCCTGGATGTGAAACCAATCTGCCCAACTCATAATGAGAGCCTTAGTAGCTATGAGCAAACTGATTTATTAGTCAGTAGAGTGCATGTTCTAAAATGGCCTTATCTTGCCTTCTAGAGAGCATTAACATGCCATAATTGCCCACCACCCAAGATAGCCTCCACCGGAGGGAAGAATATAGAATGAAGGTGGAGGGCAATTGGTGGTAGGACATCTCCAGCTGTAGAGCAAAAGGCAGGATGGAAGTGGCATAGCCAAACTGATTTTCAAAGAGAGAATGACAGTTAGGACAGGACACATGCTCACCCCCACTTCTTGCACTGCAGCCAGACAGGAGCCCCAGTAATTGAATTAGCAGAGGGGCTGGAAGGGGAGTGTTAGGGAAACTTAGCCACACCAGTGGGTTGGCTTAGCCAGATCTTAACCTCCAAGAGAGAGTTTCTCCATTTGGATTAAAGAACAGTGCTCTCTGGGACCCCATTGGTCAGGGATGCCCACTTGCTTGTCACTGGATAAATATGGGAGAGCTGCCCAGTGACTTAGATCCCTGCCTGAACCTACAAAACTACAAGAAGAAGGACTGCCCTGCTGGAAACCTGCCTGCACTCGGAGGATTGTACTTTGAATGACTGCCCTTGCTGCACACTTTGGAACTACAGCCCTAAGGACTTTACTTTGCTTTGAAAAGTGAAGGAGTGGACTCCCTGAAAGCAACAGGTTAAAATAACTCTACCTGCAACATCTCCCTCCAGCAAGAAGAAACCAGCTGGAGTTTAACAGATTTGGCCAGGTGCATTGTGGAAACTGCAGTCCCAACTCTCCAAGGAGCAACTCAGAGCTTCCAGAAGTTGGCTAGTGTTGTGGACCCATCAAGAACCCAAAGGACCTTCTGGAGGAATCTCCAAACGTTTGAGATCATTTTGAACATTTTGACTGAAAAGCCACATAAATTGACCGATCTGTCGCCAAGCGTCAAGTCGGTGACGTCAAGCTATGACCCGACCTGGAAGTCAGGTTTGCCCCGCTGAAGCTCCGGAGCGTTTCATCGCTGACTAGACTTCCAGGAACCGACCGAGGCATCCAGCTGAAGCAAGCCGCTGTCGTAGAGCCCAAAGCCAACCTGCCGAAGAGACCTGCTCGACATTGAGTATTGACATTGCAATACTATCACAAGCCCAAAAGATAGCCCTTGGATTCACAACAATAAATACTTAGCTCAGTCCTGGTAGTGTGGCAAAGATCAGTCAGGCTTTAGTAGAGGAACATGTGTTAAGCATTTCAGAGTACCTACATTGTTGTAAGGTGGTTTATTAGTAGGCGTTTGTAGATCCTATCACTAGGAACAAGGCCACAACTACAGTATAAGGCTCAGTCACAGTCTCAATAATTTATTACCTTGCTCAACCCTTGGTAGCTGTCTGTGAGCATAACCTAAGAGAGAGGTGTGTAAAGCATTTAAAAACACTGATACATTGAATAAGTAAGGCACAAAACACAACAGAAATTCAACACCAATTTATAAAAACAGGAAATATGATTGTGATTAAAATGACACCAAAATGCCAAAAATCCAACGAAGGGGACTGGAGATATGAATATTTTAAATATTAAATGTAAAAATCTGCTTTTTAGTGTGTAAAAGCAAAAGCAATACATGGAGACATCTGGGAATGTCTGACAGGGACAAAGTTGAAGTTTAAGGTCGACCGTGATGGAGCGCAGCTCGGCTACAATGAACAGTCTGGCCCAAGCAAAATTTTAACTTCGTACTTAGTCACTTTTTTGGTTCTTTTTCTCTTGATGTCGAACTGGTTTCTATGGCAGGCTGGCTTTGGGTTCAACAATGACGGCTTGCTTCAGCAGGATGCCTCGGTAATTTCCTGGAAGTCTCATTGATGACGAAAATGTCCAGAGATTCAGCAGGGCTAATTTGAATTTCAAGCAGAGTCGCGGTTAGATCTTGGTGGCTTGACTCTCGACTGCAAGTTGGTATACTTATGGAACGTTTTCACAAAAGTTCTCCAAATGTCTCAAAACCTCTGGCTCTTCATCCACAAGGTCTTTTTGGGGCCTCAAAGTGGCCACAACAATAATCCAAGGTTCCAGAATCTCTGATTTGCTCCTTGGGAAGTTGAGAGTTCCCACAATGCACCTGGCCAAATCCTCAAAATTCCATCCGAAGGTGGTCAACTGGTTTCTTCTTGCTGGAGATGATGGACATTGAGCGCTTTTAACCTGTTGCTTTCAGGGAATCCAGAAAGCACTGTTCACATACATACAAAATGGAGAAATTGTCTCCTGGAGCATTAGATCTGGCTAAGCCAACCTGCAGGTGTGGGTAACTTTCTCTACTACTCCCCTTCCCGCCCCTCTGCTAATTACAGGGATTACCATCTGGCTGGGGGTTCATGAATTGGGGGTGGGACTGACTTGCATCCTTACTCTCTTTGAAGACCAGTTTGGCTACCCAGCCTTCTTCCTGTCCTGTGCGTGGCAGCAGCAGATCTCCTCCCAGCAGATGTCTCTTTTTTTCCTTTCATGCCACTTCTCACCTCATCAAGCAGCTTGGATTAGCCTGACAAAGGCTGGCCAATCAGGAGAGGCTACTCTAGAGCTGGATTAAGGCACAACAGAAAAGCAAGTTCTATAACTTCATTTCTATCATAGGTATAATAAATCTAACCTTGGCAAGTTGTTAGAAGATTTGTTTTAACTATGAACATAACACTTTGAAATATTATTTTAGCTCACTCCTGTCAACAGTTAGACCTTATTAAAGTTAAATAAAGTCCTTCAGTGTTAGTCTATGGAGCTATGCACTATAATAGGGAAAACAAATTTGGCAGGTTTTCCTTCACCAGGGCATATAAAACATATTTTACAATGTTTCTGTTTATAATTACAATGCACTGTACGCCTGGGCACCTAGGTGAGACCTTAGGGGTAACATATATGCAAAGTTAAGTTTGTTTAAGGCTTCGGAAGTACCTTTAATTTCAAAGTTGAATTTTGAAAATAATTTAATCTTAAAATCAGCATGCATAGCACAGTCAATTGCATTAAATCTGCTTGGCCTCTAAACCTACATGCCCTACTCTATACTAGGGGCTTATAGGTAGGTTGTCATACCAATAGTAATTACACCTAATTACCATATACCTTTAATCAGAGCACTGGGACTGACCCTGGTTAGCAGAACCTAGGGCACAATCAGTCAGTAACCACCAGTATCAGTCAAAAAAATGGGGGTGATCAGGACAAAAAGGATGACTTTCTCACACAGCCACTCCCAGCCCCACCCCACCCCCCACACACAGAGGAAAGGTGATGGCCTCCTAATCTACACCCTGGTAGTCCTCATGAGCTAAGTGGGATAAATCTGGAAAATCCACATGCATTGGCATGGGCAGTCCACTGGGAAGTCCATCCCCTGTAGGAAAATGGACCACCGCAACAGTTTTGAATTCCCCTCCCTCATTTGCATTCGCCATCTGAGAGGTCTGTTATCAGTTTGAACATGAAAGTAAATACCGAATAGGTATGGTTTCAACTTCTTCAGAGAATAAAATACACCAAAGGCTTCCCTCTCAATGGCACTCCAAATGAAGGCAACTGGCTGTTCTAGGCCCTCTTCATTTACTTGAGCCAATGCTGCCTGATAGTTGTTTTGAAGCATCTGTCCGAACCATAAATTCCTTTGTCAGGGGCCAGTAACATTGGTGCTGAGCACACAGCCTCTTTCAAAGTGCCAAAACCCTTCTGACACTCTGGGGTCTAAATTACTTTATCTGACTGCTTTTTAAAAGTGAGTTATGTCAGGGTAGTCACAATGGTCCCATAGTTTTGAACAATTTCCTAAAGTACCCAGCCAGACGAAGGAATGCCCTGAACTATGTCTGGGTTGTAGGGGCCACCCAAACCACAATAGTTTCTATTTTGGGTTGGAAAAGTTGTACATGGCCTCCTCCTCCAAGGTGACCCAGGTACACCACTAAACTCTGCCCTTTCTGGCATTTACTGTCCTTGATAGTCCAGCCTGCCTGTTGAAGGGCTCGGAAGCACTCCCATCAGGTGATCCTCCCAGGTGAAACTGTACACAGCTATATCATCAAGATAAGCTACACTGTACTGTACCAGCCCAGGCAGGACCCTGTTCACCATTCTTCGGAAGGTGGCAGGGGCATTCTTTAAACAATAGGCATTACTTTGAACTGGTAATGTCCCTCTGGTGTGGAGAATGCTGATCTCTCCTTTGCTCCTTGACTGAGGAAAATGTACCAGTAGCCTGCCGTCAAATCAAATGTACTTAGGTACTTTGATACCCCTAACCTTTCAATTAGCTCATTATCTCTAGGTATAGGGTAAGCATTAGCCTTAGTGACTGCATTGGATTCTCTGTAGTCCACACAGAACCTTAACTCCTTCTTTCACCCTTGAGGATTAGGTTTGGGTACCAGCACCACCGAGCTGGCACATGGACTGTCAGAGGACTCAATTACCCCCAGTTCCAGCAGCTTCGCTACCTCAGCTTCGATGCTGGCTCTGACCTGCTCAGACAACCTGTACAACTTATTTTTTGACAGGTAGGCTGTAAAAAAAAAATGTAAGTCCGTTTTTATATAGCGCAGCTATTCACCCTTACGGGTCTCAAGGCGCTGGGGGCCGGAGTGGAAATTAAGTGAGCTATTGCCCAGAGTCACATGGTGCTGAGCTGAGCTGCCACCGGAGCCGGGGATCGAACCGTGAATCCTGTGCTCCGGAGTCAGCTGCCCTGGCCGCTGCACCACACCTCTCCACTGCCAGTGCCAGCATCATGTACACACCAGTTGGTGATACCTGGGGTCAAATAGAACAGACCAGCCAACTGCACCAGCTCCTGCTTGCAGTCTCTCTGCTGTTGGTCTGTCATTTAAGAGAGAGTACAAATTTCTCCACTGACCCATCTTGCACATTGTGGGAGAGGAGGTCTGGCAGTGGCTCAGTCTCCTCCTCTCCTCCTTTATCAGTGACCATCAGATGGTCATGTCTGCCCTGTCTTGGTGGTGGTTCAACTTATTGATATGGAGGAACCTGTGGGGATTCCTTGGAGTGTTAAGGTCTACCAGGTAGATAACCACATGCTTCTTCTCTAGGATTGGATAGGTCCTAGTCCACTTGTCCTGAAGGGTCCTGGAAGCTACAGGCTCTAACACCCATAGCAATTTCCTGCAGTGTACTCGGGCTTAGTAGCCTTTTGTTCATACCAGAGCTTCATAAGCTTTTGGCTGGCCTCCAGTCTACTGCTTGCTTTGTACATGTACACTGCCATGCGAGATCTCAATCCTAGTACATAGTCCAGCACATTGTCCTTGGCTTCCTTGAGAGGACTTTCCCAAGACTCTTTCACCAGACACAATGGGCCTCTTACAGGGTGCCCAAACAGTATCTCAAAGGGGCTGAAGCCAACCTCTTTTTGTGGGATCTCCCTATATGCAAACAGTAGGCATGGGAAAAGGATATCCCATCTACTCCTGAGTTTGTCAGACAAACCCTTAATCATGTCCTTCAAGGTCCTATTGAACCTTTCTACCAGCCCGTTAGTCTGGGGATGATATGGGGTGGTGGACTTGTAGGTAACACCACATTCATCTCACATTGCTTTCAGATATGCAGACATGAAATTGGTGCCTCTATCTGAGACTACCTCCTTTGGGAAACCCACTCTGGTGAACCCATCAAGTAGGGTCCTAGCCACTGAAGGAGCAGTTGCTGTTCTGAGGGGTATGAACTCAGGATACCTTGTGGCATGGTCCACTACCACCAAGATATATCTGTTCCCTGAAGCTGTGGGTGGGTGTAGGGGACCAAAAATATCCACCCCCACCTTCTCAATGGCAGTCCCAACCACTGGCAGTGGTATCAAGGGAGCCTTTGGCTTGCTCCCTTTCTTGCCACTGGCCTGACAGATTGTACAGGAGCTGCAAAACTCCTTTACTTTGGTAGTTAAATTGAGCCAATAGAAATGGTTAACCAACCTATGCAATGCCTTACTGTGACCCAAATGAGCTGCCAAGGAGATGTAATAGCTTAAAGTTAGTAGGAATTATCTGTACTTCTGGGGAACCACCAAACTCCTTGTGTCCCCTTCTTTGAGGCCTCAGTGTGGAGGACTCCATCCTCCCAGTAGACTTTATGAAAGCCATTGACATCAGCCTTCTCTTGCCTGGAAGCAGTGAGCCTCAGGCCCTCAAGAGTGGGACACACTCTCTGCCCCGGACACAACTCCTCTCTGGAGGGTCCATCAGCTCCTTGCAATTCTGCCAAGTCGGACAGATCTTGCAGAAGTGAAATCCCTAACTCAGCGATCAAATTCCCTTGCTCAGGGTCAGATTCCTCCTGCACCTCTGGAGTTCTTTGGGCTGGCTCACCATACCCTGTACTCTTTCTCTTGTCATTGTAGGCTTGGCCCATTGTTTAAGGGCCCAAGTGTCCAGTATTTCCCTTCTGTCCAGTCTGTGATTTAGTCATAGCACATACTGACTCAGGGTGATCAAGCATCCATGGACCATTTTCTCCACCCCTGACCAGTCAGACTCTTCAAGATCATTTCCCAGTATACACTCTACTGGGAATGCAGAAGCCACAACTACCTTCTTAGTGCCTGTCCCACCTTCCCATTCCAATCTCACCATTGCCATGGGTGGGAGTTTGGCTATGCGGTCTCCATATGTTACTTGGTGATACACACCAGGTGTGATCTACTCTAGAGAAACCAGTCTCTCTATGATCATAGTCATACTGGCTTCTGTATCTCTCAGACCCTCCACCTGTGTCCCATTGAGTTTAGGCTGCTGCCTATACCTCTATGCTGGGAAGCAAGGGTGACAGGGCTGCAATTTCCACCACACCTAGGGAAACTAATGTTGCCTCTTTGAACCCCTTCCCAATCTCTGGAACACCTTCCACCCCCCACACATGTAATAGCAATCCCTGTGGACTGTCCACCACTGGGGAGGGGGCTTCTTTTTGCAGACAGTATCTCCTTGTTTGTGTCCTGGCTGCCTACTGTCAAAACACCTCCCCATCTTTCAGAGGTCAAAGAACTTTCTTGCCTTTGCAGGGTCAAAAGACTTTCCATGATACTCCTTCCCCTTAAAGTAGGAGTGGCTCTGTCCCCACTCCTTGTGCAGGTTTTTGTGGATCTTGTGAGGACTCTTTTGTTTTTTTAAATCTTGTTTGTCCAGGGTTTTCCCCTGGTTGATTTGAGACCCTGGTTCTCACCCACTCAACAGCTGTCTTGCCAAGTTCCCTAGGACCAGACAGCTTAGAGTCCACTAGATACTGTTGTAACTTCTCTTATACACAATAAGTCAGGATGTGCTCTTTAAGGAAAGAAATGCACAGCCCTTCATAAGTACTCACCTGGTTACCTTGTATTCAGCCCTCTTGTGCCTTCACTGAGATGTCTACAAAGTCCACCCAGGACTGTGTGTTTACTTCCTGGGTGTCCCTGAGCTTCTCCCTGTACTGCTCTGAGGTGGGACCAAACTTTCTGATCAGACACTTTCTCGCGTGGGAGTAAGATTCTGCCTCTGCCCCCTCTGGGGTCAGGAGTCTATCCCTCCCAACTACTATGATCAACTCCTACAGGATTGAACCCCAGTATTTGGAGTGGCTTAGCGCCCTTTCAAATGCTGTCAGCCATTTATCAATATCATTCCCCTCCTGGTACTTGGGAACTGTCCCCTTGGAAAGTCTGTTTCTGGGATCAAACCCACCACCCCTGGATATCTCTTCATCTTCCTCTTCGTTGCTGCCACCATTCTTTCTCGCTTTCGCTCTGCCACTTCTCTCTAGCTAAGTCCAACTTATTCTCTTCTAGAGCTATGGAAGCTAGCTGAGATGCC
This sequence comes from Calotriton arnoldi, assembly GCA_963921515.1. Taxonomy (NCBI): domain Eukaryota; kingdom Metazoa; phylum Chordata; class Amphibia; order Caudata; family Salamandridae; genus Calotriton; species Calotriton arnoldi. The sequence continues at coordinate 991,340 of CAWUFW010006877.1, forward strand.
AGCTCTCTTTCTCTGAGGGACACTACTGGGGCCTCCGTGAGGGAGCCTCCCCCCACCATTAGCTGAATGTCTGGACCTCATGCTATTAGCAGTGGACAAGTTGTCATAATCCTCCTCCTGCTGGAGGTTGTTGGATGGGTCATCCTCCCCCTCCCCTTCATTCCCTGGAGTTGACTCTGCCCAAGCCTTAAAGTACCCAATCATTTTTGCTTTTCTAATCCCAATGGCAGCAGGTAGTCCCTTGTCCCGATTCTCTACCCTAAGTTCAGTGGCTGTCAAGTTAGCAAGGTTAGCCAGATCAAGCTACGTGGTATCCCTAGATTTTGGGTCACACAAAAAACTTTGCAAACCAGAGGTAAAAAAATAATTAGAAAAATTTAAATTTAATTAAAACAGTTTAGTCCAAATTTAAAAATGTTTCAAGTATCAATTTTTGCTCTAAGTCAATTTATTGGATTTTTAAAGATCTTCATTTAATTACTGTATGGTGTGGTCAAACACAAGTTCTGTATCCCACCGCTATGCACCAAATGTTGGAAGGTGGTTAATTAGTAGGGGCAGGTATGTTCCTACGTCTAGTTATGTAGCCAAAATCACAATATAAGGCCTAGTCAAGGTCTCTATAGATTATTCCCTTGCTCAACCCTTGGTAGCTGGCTGCGTGCAGGCAGGCTTATCTTAGGAGACAGGTGTATAAAGCATTAAAAACACCGCTACATTAAATAAGTAAGACACAACACACAATAACAAGCATTTGCAATGCAATTGGTCTCGCCTTTGGGACCTCATATGTATTTAGCTATGCAGCACATTAGCCTTGGTGCTGAAACATCTATCGTTCTTCAACAGAGGCGTGTCACGCCAGGTATGGGAACATATGGAGAGAAATATTGCCTTTCAGCGAGAATTGGTACAGTCAAAAGCTCTGGGGCATATTTACGTTCCCTGGCGCATCCCTGCATATCAGCAGGGATGCGCCAGGGAAAATGCGTCACGCAAGTTTACCCTTGCGCCACGTCCGATGTGCCGCATTTACAATGCGGTGCATTGTGGCGCAAGGATAAGCAGATGCGTGACGCATCTGCCGGCGGAAGGTTGGCGCAGTGCTGAAGTTGTGTCGCAAGCGCGACGCAACTCCAGCACTGTTCCAACCTTCCTATCCCTAACATTGTGCGTCAATCCTTACGCCTGCTTGAAGCAGGCGTAAGGATTTGACGCATCAGCGTCGGAAAAGTGACTGCGTGAAATCTTGTAGATTTCACTATGTCACTTTTCCGAGGCGTACCTGCGCCGGAACGCCCCCTGCGCCGGTACGCCCACATGAAACCTGACGCAGGTTTCATGTGGCGCAGGGGTTTACTACGTGACGCATCTCCCTAGATGCGTCACGTTGTAAATATAGCGCAACGCGGCGCATGGTTTGCGTCGCCGCTGCGTCACATGCGTGACGCAACGGCGGCGCAAAAGTGGTGCAAGGGGCTTGTAAATATGCCCCTCTGTTTTTAATATAAAATCAGGGCCTTCGGTGGTCAAATCACTGAAAATACAAGATTTAAAAAAAAATATTATTGTCTACGGGTGCCTGTGGAAGACAATTTCTATGGGCTGGAATCTATGGATGCCGGCATGAGAAATTCTGAATGGACGGCTCGTGAATGTTCAACAAGAAGGTACATGTTGAATAAGTGAGTCACAGGTGCACCCAGTACAGGAAGCCATCTAAAGCGATGGATAAAGGATGCTGAATATAGTGAATACATGATTGGAAAATAGAAAGCGAATGGCAACTGAAGAGTGAATGGTCTTTGTAGAGTAAATGGTGACTAGAGAGAGAATGGTGACTGTGGAGTGTATGATGACTGAAGAGAATGGTGACTGACTGAATGGTGTGTGGTTGCAAGAATGTTAAAGGTGACTGTTGTGTGAATGGTGACTGAAGAGAGAACGGTGACTGTGGAGTGAATGGTGTCTAGAGAGAGAATGGTTACTCACTGGGTGGTGAATGGTTGCATGAGGGTGAATGGTGACTGTAGAGTGAATGGAGTCTACAGGTTTAAAGGTAAACACGCAGTGAATATTGGCTGGTGAGTATATGGTGTCTGGAAAGTGCATGGTGACTATTTGTAAATGGTGACTACATAGTGAATGTTGATGGGTGACTTCGGAGTGAATTGTGATTGCAGAGTAAATAGTGAAGTGTGACTGCAGAGTAAATGGCAACTGCAGAGCAATTCGTGACTGCAGAGTGAGTGGTCACTGCAAAGTGCTTAGTAAATGGTGTCTGCAGAGTGAATGTGACTGCAGAGTGAAGAGTGACTGCAGAGTGAATAGTAATGGATGACTGCAGAGTGCATGTGACTGCAGAGTGAATAGCGACGGGTGACTGCAGAGTGCATGTGACTGCTGGGTGAATAGTAACAGGTGACTGCAGAGTGCATGTGACTGCAGAGTGAATAGCGACAGGTGACGGCAGAGTGCATGTGAGACTGCAGAGTGAATAGCGACGGGTGACTGCAGAGTGCATGCGACTGCAGAGTGAATAGTGACGGGTGACTGCAGAGTGCATGCGACTGCAGAGTGAATAGTGACGGGTGACTGCAGAGTGCATGCGACTGCAGAGTGAATAGTGACGGGTGACTGCTGAGTGCATGGTGACTGCAGAGTGAATGGTGACAAGTAACCACAGAGTGATTGGTGACTGTAGAGTGCATAGTGACTGCAGAGTGAATAGTGACGGGTGACTGCTGAGTGCATGGTGACTGCAGAGTGAATGGTGACAAGTAACCACAGAGTGATTGGTGACTGTAGAGTGCATAGTGACTGCAGAGTGAATAGTGACGGGTGACTGCTGAGTGCATGGTGACTGCAGAGTGAATGGTGACAAGTAACCACAGAGTGATTGGTGACTGTAGAGTGCATAGTGACTGCAGAGTGAATAGTGACGGGTGACTGCACAGTGCATGTGACTGCTGAGTGCATGGTGACTGCAGAGTGAATGGTGACAAGTAACCACAGAGTGATTGGTGACTGTAGAGTGCATGTGACTGCAGAGTGAATAGTGACGGGTGACTGCAGAGTGCATGTGACTGCTGGGTGAATAGTAACAGGTGACTGCAGAGTGCATGCGACTGCAGAGTGAATAGTGACGGGTGACTGCAGAGTGAATAGTGACGGGTGACTGCAGAGTGAATAGTGACGGGCGACTGCAGAGTGCATTTGACCACTGAGTGAATAGTGACAGGTGACTGTATAGTGCATGGTGTCTGCAGAGTGAATGGTGACTGCAGATTGAAGGGTGACGGGTGGCTGCAGAGTGCATGGTGACAAGTAACCACAGAGTGATCGGTGACTGTAGAGTGCATAGTGACTGTAGAGTGAATAGTGACGGGTGACTGCTGAGTGCATGGTGACTGCAGAGTGAATGGTGACAAGTAACCACAGAGTGATCGGTGACTGTAGAGTGCATAGTGACTGTAGAGTGCGTAGTGACTGCAGAGTGAATAGTGACGGGTGACTGCTGAGTGCATGGTGACTGCAGAGTGAATGGTGACAAGTAACCACAGAGTGATCGGTGACTGTAGAGTGCATAGTGACTGTAGAGTGCGTAGTGACTGCAGAGTGAATAGTGACGGGTGACTGCTGAGTGCATGGTGACTGCAGAGTGAATGGTGACAAGTAACCACAGAGTGATCGGTGACTGTAGAGTGCATAGTGACTGTAGAGTGCGTAGTGACTGCAGAGTGAATAGTGACGGGTGACTGCTGAGTGCATGGTGACTGCAGAGTGAATGGTGACAAGTAACCACAGAGTGATCGGTGACTGTAGAGTGCATAGTGACTGTAGAGTGCGTAGTGACTGCAGAGTGAATAGTGATGGGTGACTGCTGAGTGCATGGTGACTGCAGAGTGAATGGTGACAAGTAACCACAGAGTGATTGGTGACTGTAGAGTGAATAGTGACGGGTGACTGCAAAGTGCATGTGCCTGCTGAGTGCATGGTGACTGCAGAGTGAATGGTGAAAAGTAACCAGAGAGTGATTGGTGACTCGTGCCTGCAGAGTGAATGGTGGCTGGTGACAGCAGAGTGAATGATTGATTATTGTTATCATTCACATGTGGATTTGAAAAGGTTTATGATGCTTCTGTGACCCAAGTGCCATTTTCCAAGTCAATAGATTTTCCTTGCTGATGTTTCTTTGAATGGCATTACACCTGCATCTATATAGTAGGGACATACACTGGAGTTTCCTATCACTAATGTTATGATAAACTTCGAAAGTGCACTCCCACATAGTCGGCCAGTGGAAGTAACCTGTATCAGACCCCTCAAAATAGATCATATGATGTGCCAAGGTTCTAAGAGCATAGCACAGTCAATTTGCACCTTTTCTTCTAAAATGACTATGAACATCATACTTCCAAAATGTCCTAATCCTGTGAACTTTACTCATAAATGTTGCCGAGATGACATTGGGTGGGGATGTAGTGCTGGAACAACTGAATTCTATTCCGAATTGATGACTATAGTCTTTGCGGAGCCACCACGGTTGAGGTTTACAGTGGCTGATTCAGCAAAGTCTGAGATGCTGGGATTTGTATGTCAGTTTTTCACTGCATGTTGAAGGAGTCCAACTTAAATCCTTTTAACATAGTCTAGGCTCAAACTAGTTAAGATTCGGATACTTGTCATGCACCTGTGGTTGCAAGATGATTTAAAAGGTGTAATAGCATCTAAGGGTGAAGCCAGCAACTCTGTTCTACTCCTTTATTCTGTGGGGATATTGAAACCTTATTTGCCCAATAGCATTCTCATATTTCTTGTTATATGTGAGGGTACCCGCGAGGTAGTGAGTGTCAGATACAAGTAAATCTCCAACTAGAGGTGATCTATCTGACCAAAAATGACTACCTTAATCTTCTAGCGATGGTCGATGAGGTAATTGGCTGCCATCCCACTGTTGAATATTCACTAGGCAACTCTCGAGTTCTGCTGATGTTAAGCACCCACCATCATACAACAACACACCCCGAATTATACAACCACACACCCAACATATTAGGTGAAAGCGTAATCGTTCAACATCACATCAACTATCATATATCCACACAGCCAACATCATACGGCAACTCACCTACCATCATATGTGAACAGACTATCATGCTCCTACACACACACCACCATACAATTGCACAAGCAACGTGATGCGCAATAAACTATGATCATATGTGCAGACAGTCAACACTTTGCAACTTACCAACTGTGATACACCAAAACGTAAAAGTAATTCCCAACATATTTCACTCAGGACTCTACCTTCAAGCTTGCTGGGAAACTATTATTAGGTAGAATTGACTAATGCATAAAGACAGGTGAGGTTATTTCTACTTGCCAATAATGGGTTTTTATGGTGCATAGAGAAGAACAGGAGGAGGCAGAGGGACAGTACCTGCCAGCATGGTGAGGAGAAGCGGGATCATTCCTCCCGCTATAGCGCGTCTCCGTTACCTCGTGGCTCTCCGTGGTGTCCTGCTGGGCGGGGTCGCATCGGCCGTGGCTTTCCCTTCTCCTGGCGGCTTTCTCTCTGTGGTTGCGGGGGTAATGTGTTGGGGCCGCGGTCAGGCTCCACGCGACTCATGCAGCAGCACGATAGCCCCCACAGGAAAGGGACAAGCAGTCCCTGCATTGGAGACCTCTTCTGGTCTCGGGCGGGTTCGGGTGCAGCACGGAGCAAAGTCTCGTTTTTAAACAGGACCCCTGAACTGGGCCGTATGGCCTTAGCCGAGGTAGACGGGGGACAGGTGGCACGGCTCCACTCACTGAGCCCCGCCCACCAGAGAGGCACTCGTTCCTCTGTGGCTTCCTGGATCGCTGGGCCTCGGGATGGCCTGCAAAGCAGTCAGAACAGGTGCTTTCTCTGCCAGGACTGCAGCGGTGACTTCCGGATTGGAGCCCTCGCGCTCCAGAGGAGGGGTGGGGCTCCCACGGGACTTCTCCTTGGCGTTGCCCCAGCAACATGGGGCTAATCCACGCTGAGTAGGGCGCGCTCAAGAGGCATAGGCCTGCCTGTAAATGACTGCGCACTACTTTCAAACAAGCATTTGCAATGCAATACGACTCGCATTTACGCGAGACGTATTGCATTATAAATGGCAGTGCGGATGTTTAAAAAGGCACGAACGGGAGTGGGGGGGGTGAGGGGTTTCATGAAGTCACAACTGTGGGAGGGTGAGGGGGGGGACACAGGTCAGAAAATAGTGTTGGAGTAAAGGGGCCAGTAGCCATGGAAGGATACAAATGACTGACATGGCTGTTATAGGGAGGGACTAACAAGCTTAAAACCAATTGGAAGGCAGCATTTATAATCTAAGCCAATGAAGAAGATGGGCCGGAGAGTGGGCGGAGCTTCCACAAAGCTTCCACACTATAGTGTATACTGCATGCCTCGCAAAGCGATCGCAGCACATTCGTGCTGCAACGCTAGGCGAGACCTAAAAATCCATCACCAGTTTGTAAAAATAGGAAATATTGTTATGCTTAAAATGACAGTAAAACAAAAACATCCAATATAGGGAACCGGAGATATGAACTTTTTAAAGATTAAATGTAAAAATGTGCTTTCTGGTGCCTAAAAGCAAAAAGCGCCAACCACAGACATCTAATCGTTACCACAGGATCGCTTGCATTTCGGATTATCCCGGGACCGTGCTGCACCACTAGACAGCTTCAACTGTTTAATTTGCTGGTTTTAAAATATCTTGAACTGTACTATCCTTCCATTGCCCTAATGACCACCGTATGATTTGACTAGCCTTGAGAAAGCCCTGGCCAGATTGGCTAATAAGGGCGAAACACGTGTCGGCTGTTGCTCTCAAAAAGAGCGAAACTTGGTATGAGGGAATTTTAAAAATGCTGATGCCAATAAAAAGCAATTATTCTTATACAAACATCATATGACAGTCGTTCTTTGCCTTTAAAAAAGGAATCATCCTACTGGCTGTAATTGACAACCTTCAAGGGAGGAACAAATGCTCAAATACTTCATGTTACATGGACATCTAATTGTGCCTGACCGGGACAAAGTCAAAGTTTAAGGCCGACCGCAATGGAGCACGGCTTAGCTACGATGTGCGGTAGGGCCCGGTCAATCATTTACCTTCGCATTTAGTCACTAGTTTGGTTCTTTTCTCTCTACGTCAAGCGGGTCTCTTAGGCAGGCCGGCCGGCTTTGGGTTCGATGACAGCGGCTTGCTTCAGCGGGATGCATCTGTCAATTCCTGGAAGTCTCGTCGATGACAAAAAGCTCCGGAACCTCAGCAGGGCAAACCTTAATTTTATGCCAAGTTGCGGTAAGACCTAGGAGTCTTGACTCTCGACGACGGGTCGGTCCACTTTTGGACCTTTTTCACAAAAGTTTTCCAAATGTCTTCAAACTTCTGGATCTTCTTCCAGAAGGTCTTTTGGGGTCTCAAAGTGTCCACAACAACAAGCCAAGGTTCCAAAATCTCTGAGCTGCTCCTAGGGAAGTTGAGATTACAGTTCTCACAGTGCACCAGGACAACTCCTTTGAAGTCCAGCTGAAGGTGGTCATCTGGTTTCTTCTTGGTGGAGATGATGCAGGTGGAGATCTTTTAACATGTTGCTTTCAGGGAATCAACCTCTTAAAATTTTAGTTTAAAGCATCATCCTTCTTTTGCTATAGTTCCAAAGTGTATAGCAGGTGCAATCATTAATTGAATTAGCAGAGGGACTGGAAGGTAAGTGTTAGGAAAAGTTAGTCACAGCTGCAGGTTGGGGGAGCCAGATACAATGTTCCAGGAGACATTGTTTCCATTTTGGATTTATGTGAACAGTGCTTTCTGGGACAAGAATTTCAGGGGAAGTTGTCATCACAGAGGGTGGCCCCCTGCACCCCATTGTTTAGGGGTGCCCCTCTCCTTGCCAGCTCAGGGCTTGGATAGAAATGGGAGAGCAGCAAAGCAACTCAGATCCCTCCCTTAGGAAACAAGAAGAAAAATGACTGCCGTGCTGGAACCGTGGCCTGCTCCAAGAGTACTGTACTCTGAAAATCTGCTGCACACTTTGGAACAACAGCAAAAGAAGGACTTTGCCTTGCACTAAAAGTTTAAGGAGTGGACTACTGGAAAGCAACAGGTTAAAAGAACACCACCTGCATCATCTCCACTAAGAAAAACCTAGATGACCGCTAGGTGCATTTTGGGAACTGTAGTCTCAACTCTCCAAGGAGGAACTCAGAGCTTCTGGAACTTTGGCTGGTGCTGTGGACCCATCAAGAACCTAAAAGGACCTCCTAGAGCATCTCCAGAAGTTTGTGATCATTTGGAGCATTGTGACCAAAAATCTCCATAAGTTGACCGATGTGTCATCGTGAGTCAAGCAAGCGACGTCGAAACGCGATTCAGCCTGAAATCGAGGTTTGTCTCACTGAAACTCCAGAGCTTTTCGTCGTGGAGGAGATTACCCTGCCAGTAATCGACAGAGGCATCCTGCTGAAGAAAGCCGCCATCATCAAAGCCAGACTGCCGAAGAGACCCGCTTGACGTTGAGAGAAAAAGAACCAAAAAAATGATTACGTGCAAAGGTAAAATTTTGACCGGGCCCTACCGCTCATTGTACCTGAGCCGCACTCCATGCGGTAGGCCTTAAACTTTGACTTTGTTCCTGTCTGATGTGACCAGATGTCCCCGGATGGCGCTTTTTGCTTTTAGACACTAGGAAGCCCATTTTTACATCAAATCTTCAAAAAATTCATATCTCCAGTTCCCTACATTGGATTTTTGTTGTGTTGGTTTTGTTTTAAGCAGAAAAATATTTTCTATTTTAATAAATGGGTGATTGATTTTTTTAATGTTATATCTCACTTATTTAATGTATTGGTGTTTTTAAAAGCTTTACCTGCATCCTAAGTTAAGCCTGTCTGCTCAAGCCAGCTACCAAGGGTTGAGCAAGGGAATACTTTATTGAGACCTTGATTGGGCCTAATAGTGTGATTGTGGCCTTATTACTAGTCGTAGTTATCTACAGACACCTTCTAATAAATCACCTTCCAACAGTGCCAATATTTAACAAGCATTTGCAATGCAATAGGTCTCGCATTTACACGGGTTTGAGCTATTGACATTGCAAATAACAATGCCTTTTATTTTTGATTCGTTTTTAAAACATAAATAAAAGGCATTGTCATTCACAATACCAATAGCTTGAACTCGTGTAAATGCGATACCTATTGCATTGCAAATGCTTGTTTTATTTTGAGAGGGAGCGTACCTGAAGGTCTGAGCAGATTGTGCTATACTTTAAAGTAGAGAGTACGGACACGTCTTAGAAACAAGCAGATTCACGGGTACAGGGCACCTGCACTTCAGGTTTTCCATTTCAAGGGCTGCACTGAACTAACTGAACTCACCTCACACAACCACACGACAAAGATCAGACTCAATCGCTTGATAGCATCCCCAGTCCACCTGAAAGAGCGCTCTGGTCGGGGGACGAACTACAATGCCATAAAAATCGTAGGCAGCGCTATACTCATGCCAATACAATAACACAACTAGTTTCGTTCAATAAAAAGTATTTCGAGTGCTTTCCCGTGCAGCAGGAGTCCTCAATATGCTTTAAGCTCGCTGGAGGTCACGGCCCTCCCCCTTCCTTGCAGTGATGGCACCTCCTGGCGCAGGAAGCTGTAGGACCTGGAGTCACCTTGAACAAATGCGGGTAGGTCGCTGTGACCAGAGTGCTTTCCCCTGAAAAGTCAATTTATTAAAGAATATTGTTGCAAAGTGTTTGATAGAGAAACCGTGCACACCCCCATTTCAGCTTTTCATGACACTCATAGTGTGACGTAAATCGTGTGGGTGTCAGTCTGGATTTGTGCAAATACTTCTGGTACATTATTGTGCTCTGTTGCCTGTCTACCCCTGTCCGTAACTAACGGCATAAATAAGGGCAACACAACACATCTCTGTCGGCGCCGCACAGACGTCCCTAACCCCACCTGCATGTTCCTGGTTTACCTCTACTGTGCTCTCCGGTGTCCGCCAGCGGCAGCACAGGTCCCGCAGCGTGGGTCCTTCCCAGCGCATCCGAGCCCAGCCGCAGCAGTATGCAGACGGCGTGCTGTGGTCCCACGTGCCGATAGGCTAAAAAAAAACTCTTACTATGTGTCTGCAGCGGCTCGGCAAATCAGAGGCCCCTCTGACACATCAGAGCCGCTGCCTATAGCAGCAGATTTCGCTATATTCTTTGATGAAAAGGTCAAAGCACTGGTGGATCAAGTCGCCCACCCCACCCCCATTGAGGAGCGGAAATCCTTAGTTACCTGGCAGAACTTTGACGTCATCTCGGAAGATGACCTCCTCAAATGCATCCTCGAAACTAAACCCTCCAACCATTCTTCTGACCCCATCCCTAGCGTCATCGCCATCGATTTCTACACCTATACTCTCTCTTACTGGACCAGGCTAGTCAATCTCTTTCTCAGTCAAGGCTCCCTCCCGGTTGCCCTCAAATCAGGTCAGGTCAACCCTCTTCTAAAAAAAACCTCCGCCGATGCGAACGACCTCAACAACTTCCGCCCTATCACCAACCTCCCTTTTCTTTCGAAAATCACCGAAAAATGTGTTGCGAAACAACTTTCCTTACATATTATGGACAATAACCTCCTCGACGTCTTCCAGTCTGGCTTCATCCAAAATTGCAGCACTGAAACAGCCCTGCTGCAAGTGATTGATGATGCGCTGCATATACTCGACTCTGGGGAATCGTGTCTTCTGATTCTTCTAGACCTCTCTGCAGCCTTTGACACTGTTAATCATAGCACCCTCCTCAACACTCTTCAACAGAGAATGGGATTGGATGGCACAGTGCTCAAATGGTTTGCCTCTTTCCTCTCGGACAGATCCCAAATGATCAAGATAGCGAACAGTCTTTCTTCTCCATTGGCTGTAGGTCAAGGCGTCCCTCAAGGTTCTATCCTGGCACCCACTTTGTTTAATCTCTACCTGGAAAAATTAGGGAACCTTCTAAGCAAATCTGGGATCCATTACCATCTTTATGCGGACGACACTCAAATCTACCTTAAGGTGTCTTCCGCACACGATCTCTCACTACTCAACTCTACTCTCAACTCTATTCACAACTGGATGTTAGCTCACCAAGTCATTCTTAATCCCGCCAAAACTGAATTCCTCCTCCTCTCTACCTCCCTCTCACCTCCTCCTGTTCAATCTTGGATGGATCAGCTGAACCTACTCAACAACAAACCCATCATTGTCGACAGCGCTAAATCCCTAGGTGTCATTCTTGACAAAAGACTCAACCTAATCTCCCACATCAACTCTATTGCTAAGAACGCACGTTACCAGTTGCGCCTTCTATGGGGGATCCGTCGGTTCTTCCCGGAGAAAGACTTAAAAACCTTGGTACAATCTCTGGTTCTCTCAAGACTGGATTATTGCAATTCTCTTCTGACGGGCCTACCCAAATCCCACCTCTCCCCTCTCAAATTCATCCTCCATTCAGCAGCTCGCTTCATTTCAGGGTCTAAACGAAGCGAAAACATCACTCCTATCCTGTCCTCTCTTCGATGGCTTCCGATCGAGGCAAGATCTATTTACAAAACTGCCTGCATCACACACAAAGCCTTACACACGTCCTCCCCTCGTTACCTGGCGAATAAATTGAAATTGTCCGGTGGCTCTCGCCCTTCTCGCAATGCGGAAAAGCTTCTGCTTGAGCCCCCCGTCTTCAAAAGGGAAAGATTGATGGTGCAATCCTTCTCAGGCAATGCGGTGAGAATCTGGAACTCGCTTCCCCCATTGCTCCGTGCCACCTCCTCTACCCGGATCTTCAAAGCTGACCTCAAATCTCTTCTCTTCCAAAGACACTTTCAGAACTAATACGTTCATTCTCAGGCCCCTCTAGGAAGTTCGCTTTTCATTGTAAATGTGTACTTTTTCCTGTACATTCCTCACCCTTGCGTGCTGTGTTGGATTTTATGTTTGTGTACCCTTCATTTTAAGTCTCCTGTTTAATTCACACCCTCTCTACTCCCTCAAGGAAGTTCTTCCACTATAGGAAATTCTGTACTCCATGCCTATAGAAGTGCCTTCCCAGTGTGTTCTGAGTGACTGTCACTTATTGCAGTATTATACCTCTATTTGTATTTTGTATCTTATGTATCATGCACACCTGTCACTTTTTCCTCTTGCAACGTATACTTCTTTTTGTATCTTGTTTGTTTTTGTTATTTGCACAATTGTCACTTTTTCCTCATGTAATGTAACGCTTGCTTTTGTATTATGCTCACTTGTAACCTTCTCCTCATGCAATATTACTGTTCCTATTGTGAAGCGCTCTGACACCTTCGCTTAAAGTCCGCGCTATATAAAAATGCATAAATAAATAAATAGACGTGATGCACTGCAGATACCCCCAAGCAACAACAAGCACAGAGACCTGCAACCTCTGCTTTCACCGTAGTACGGGATGACGTCACAGCGCTTCAGAGCCAATGAGCTTGATCTCAGTTTGATAGATTTCTGATGTAAACAACGAAGCACGTCATTGTTCTTTCTGATCCTGCGCTGCTCTGAATTACAGATCGAGCGATTTAAAAAATCCCTTTTAAGAGGGATAAGGCAATATTTAAACGTGAAACAAAAGAAAGGAAACTGCAAAAAAAAAAAAAACGTTTCTTTTTTCACCGACTAAATTAATCGTCATCAATCATCTGAAACCCATTGTAGTATAATGAGAACGATTTCCACTTTCAAATATAGGGGCATATTAGCAAGACCCACGTTAAAATTATCGCTGTTTTAGCGGCAGGAAACTGCCGCTAAAACAGCGATAATGTGCTTGCTAATATGCGTTATAGAATTCCAATAGAAGCCCAGGTTAGATGTGCAGGACATCTAACCTAGGCTTCTATTGGAATTCTATAGCGCATATTAGCAAGCCCCTTATCGCCGCTTTAGCGGCAGTTTCCTGCCGCTAATGCAGCGATAATTTTATCGAGCTTTTTGATAATATGGCCCTGAGTGTCTTCAATCTTGGGGCCATATTATCAAGAATGGCTCTAACATTATCGCCGCTTTAGCGGCAGGAAACTGCCGCTAAAGCAGCAATAAGGGGCTTGATAATATGCCCTATAGAATTCCCATAGAAGCCCAGGTTCACACCAGAACCTGGGCTTCTATTAAATTCTATAGGGCATATTATCAGTTTCCTGCCGCTAAAGCGGCGATAATGTTAGAGCCATTCTTGATAATATGGCCCTGAGTGCCCTTTGCTAGGGTGCTGCCACCTCTTGCTTTGTTTACCCTGTAGCCCAGCAGCCTGCCTCTTTAAGGCCAGAAAGAGCAGTGAGCGGAAACCTTATTTAAGAATGCAGGGGCATATTAACAATGAGGCGATAGACAATTATCGCCGCTTTAGCGTCCGTTTTCGGACGGAAAGCGGCGATAATTCTATCGCCTAATCAGCAAGGTCACGCTATCGCGTGAATCCCTGCACTATCGCCCTTTCCCCCAACGCCCATCCTTGCATCTCTAATGAGATGGGCTACGTTGTAAATATCGCCGATGTGCACATCGCAATATTTACAAGGCAGCCCACAGGATTATAGCAGACGTTAGATTTTGGCGAAAACGGCCGTTTTCGCCAAAATCTAACGTCTGCTATAATCCCGACTTACCTATGTTAGCCATAGGAGGTGGATTCTGCTGATACGACCCTGTGGGTCGTATCAGCAGATTATCGCCCTTTTGCAGGGAACATCGCTGGAAAACCAGCGATGTTCCCTGCAAAAGGGCGATAACATCGCTATCTCTGGTATTTTTATCGCCCTGGAGTAACGCGTTGTTAATAACGCGCTACCAGGGCGATATATGCCAGAGATAGCCAGCGATACTATAATTATCGCTAAGCACGGCCAGCGATAATTATCGCTGGCCGTTGTTAATATGCCCCCTAGTGTCAGTTTGAGCACAGCTAGCTTTACTTCTGCTTTTGCACAACTTTGTACTTAGATGTGTTACAATATATATTGTTAGTATCACCTCTTTGTCGCTTTTCTCTGTAACACACTTGAACTTTGGGATTAGAACTATAAATGCACCTTCCCTTTCTGTGTGTACTATGCACTGCACAAAACATAGTTCACAATGGATGTAACATATTTATTTTTACAGAAACAGTGAACAATAGAGTTTTGATAAGCACCAACAGAAGTAAACTCTTTTATCTGTGCCCTGTTATTTGTTTCCTCAGGTGTACCACGATTACGAACATCATCGCAGGAGCAACGGCGAAATTTCAGTGCAATGGAATGGTCGGCCGCTACGTGAACATCATTATTCCTGGCAGATGGGAGCATTTGACGCCGTGTGAAGTACAAGTCTTTGCCTACCCTGAGGAGCAGCCGGGCTGCGCGAGCAGTGAATAGTTTCAAACGGCTGGGCACCCGCACTTGGGGGCATATCATCAAGCCCCGGAGATAAAATTATCGCCGCTTTAGCGTCCGTTTTCTGACGGAAAGCGGCGATAATTTTATCTCCTAATCAGCAAGGTCACGCTATCGCGTGAATCCTTGCATTATCGCTCCTTTCCCCCAACGCCCATCTTTGCATCTCTAATGAGATGCAAAGTGAGGCGTTCCGTGCCAAAATAACTGGAGAAATGTCGCTAACCGACATTTCTCCAATTATCAAGCTGCACGCAAACAAGCAGAGCGATAAGAAAAGTAGCGATAACCACAGTTATCACTACTTTCCTTACGCCTGCTTCAAGACTGACTTAGCCATGATATCCTATGTAAGGTGGATATCATGGCTAAGTATGTCTTGCCCTATCAGCAAGCTATCGCCAAACCTTGTGCCATTATCGCTGTATTTCCAGCGATAATCGCACAATTGGCAGCTTGCGCTCTGAATCTTATCGCTTCTCCGTGATAAAATTCAGAGTTGGCCGGCGATAATTATCCTCACGCTAAGAGCGCTGAGCGATAATTATCGCATGGCCTTGATGATATGCCCCTTCATTCTCAACTCCAGCACTAATCACAGTTTACCACATGGTGGCGCTGTCTGCCTAAGTTTGAGATGAGCACAACCACACTGTTTACTAATTCAATATAAATTAAAAATGAATAACTGTCACCCACACCATTCTTATAGCTTTGGGTGGTCTGGAATAGTGTGAATTATCAGTGATGCTAGTAGTTATGTTGGTATTGTCACTGACAGCGCTGGCAGGGGCAATGGGTAGGTGCAAGTTGCCCTGTCTCCTAAAAAGGGCCCTGACACTTTTTTTTTTTTTTACAAATTAAGCACAGGGGTGAGGAGAGACCCACAGCTTCATAGAGGATCAGCATATCATAGAGAATTGACGTCAAGATGTCACCAGATTCAGAAAGCAGATACTGACTCTCATCTCCTGATCTTTCAAGGGCTCTTCAGGAAAAGTCTTAAGTGTGTTTAAAAATAAGAGGGCTACTCATTCATCAGACTGATCTGGACAGCTGTGTGATTGCAGATGTCTATTAATCCGCTAACATTCATCATAGGAACAATATGGGGCAATATTTCGGGGAATTGGCGGCCTTTCTTGTTTGGTAAAATATAGGACATTCTTTTTTATCATTGGATATTCTGGGGCATATTCACAAAATAATGGTGGAGTGCGGCATTAAGCCAAAATACCTAACGCCACGCTCCGCCATTCTGAAAACGCAGGGATGCACCGCGTTTACAACAATACGGTGCATCCCTGCGTTTTCCCTAGCGCTGGCGCTGAACACAGCTGCCTAGCACCTACACATGCACCCTTGTACCATAGCGCAAGAGTGCCTGCATTGAGGGAATGATTGTTTATGTGCAGGAAGGTGTCCCTTCCTGCACATAAACAATCCAGAATGGCGATTTTTAACTTCTATGTGTGCTGCATTGTGCAGCACACATAGATTAGAAGTTGCAAATCGTCATTTTTTAAATGAATGTTTATTTGCAGGAAGGGACACTCTCCTGCACAATATCAATCATTCTTGGCGTTTTGCTGTTTCTATGTGTGCTGCACAATGCAGCACACATGAAAACAGCAAAAACAAGGAGAAATAAAGCGTTTCTCCTTGTTCCGCCATGTAAAGACCAGATTTTCCCTGGTGTTAATTATGGCGCTGCCTCCTATTTATGTCACCCTTGTAAATAGGAGGCAGCGTCAAAATCAATGGGTGTTGCGGTGGAACGCCCACCGCAACACCCATTGCCCACCCCTTTCATGCTAAGTATAGCGTGAAAAGGTGCCTTATTTACAAGGCGGCATTAAGCCACATTAAGTGGCTTAACGCCGCCTTGTAAATAAGACAAAGCCTCTATCGCCACAGGAAAGTCGATAAAAGTGATGTTCCTGTGGCGATAGGGGCTTGTAAATATGCCCTTCTGTTTTTCAAACTTGGGGGCAGGGCTGTTATATTCCTCAGCCAGTAATGTGACAGATTCCAGTGGCAACTGTATTTTCTTGCCCGGAAGGCAGTTCTACAACCTGATAACTTATCAGCGTTGCTCTTGATTCATTTTTTGCAGTTTTATACAGCGCAAACTCGAACGGAAGGCATTCGAGCGCTTTACATGAGCACATTACACAAGATCACAATAATATTTAAATGGTTTGCACAGAATCACAGGATGTTTAGCTGAAGCTGAGACTCGAACCTGGCTCTCCAGTTCCAAAGTCAGCAGCTCTGGTCATATCCTCTTTCTGGAGGGTCGATGGTACTAGGTTACATCATTGAACCCCAGCACTTCCTTAAGTGGGTAGAGGGGTAGACTAGTTGTCTAGGTTGAAAAGTGCTCAAGGACACCTGTTGCATTTGTAGCCTCAGGAATCCAGTTCTACTGTGAGATCCTTGAGCGGGCTTTGGGGCCTGGGGAGGGAAGGGTCAAGAAGCAAGAGTTGAGATGGAAGATGTATGTTTACAAGCTCAGATACAGGTAAACCATCAATGACACTTGTATAGGCCCCTAAGTGACAAATCGTTATAAAAATAATAAGAATTGTGTTCATTATTAGCTGCAATTAAATTATAATACACAGTATGTTGACAGCCAAATGCATTTATACAGAGATGAGTGTATATAATTCCCTGACCACGTGTAAGGCACTAAAACATAAACTATACAGGAGACACCACACCCCTCAGCTCACTCTTCCCATCATTCCTCCTTCTACATTGAGGAGTAAGAGTCATACTCGAAGTGTGTGGTTCTACCAAGACATAGCTATTTAATCAATCAAAATTTCATCAAAGAATAAAATGGCAGTTACATAAAACTTAGGTACAAGAAGCAAGGAAACAAGGAAAGGCCAGGCCAGAAATACTTACAACAAGAATATCCTCCTGTCCAAAAAAGAGTTCTTCAAATCAGAACTGGAAAATGCCAAGAACAGACCCCGCAAACTCTTCGAAATAGTCAAACTTCAATCAAACAAACTAGCGAAGTCATCGAAAGAAACAACTAAATCCCCAATAAACTGCGATGAGTTCTCCTCCTTCTTCACAACCAAAATCAACTCGCTAGGTAACAAACTCAATGCCACCCCAATTTGCCATTCTCCTTCTACTGGAGCCCTTCTCCCCTCTCGTCCCCTCCAAACAATACCCAAAAACAAGGCTCACTGGTCCAACTTTGAACTTTATGATGACCAGTCCATCTCTAAAATTTTAGCCTCCTTAAAACCAAACACCCACTTCAACGATCCTCTCCCCGACAACTGCTTGGCAGCGACCTCCCCACTCATCGTTCCCATCTGGACTACAATTATCAACGCTTCCCTTCTTCAAGGTTCCATTCCTGACTCCCTGAAAACCGGGCAAGTCATCCCCATCCTAAAAAAACCCACTCTGAACCCGGAAATTCCAGACAGCTTCAGACCTATTTCGAATATTCCCCTTCTTGCAAAAGTGCTGGAGAAATGTGTGCAGCTACAACTAAGCCAACACATCGCTCATTTCAACTTACTGGACAATTTCCAATCTGGGTTCAGGCCAGCGCATAGCACTGAAACCACTATTCTTCACATCATAGACGATGCTCTCCTAGCCCTGGACCAAGGCAAAACCTGTCTCTTGATCCTTCTGGATCTCTCCTCAGCTTTCGACACAGTCAACCACGAGAAACTTCTTGAACACCTCGAACACAGGATGGGCCTAGGAGGTACCGTCATCAAATGGTTTGGTTCCTTCCTCCAGACCCGCACTCAGAGATTCTTAGTTAACAACAACCTATCTGCTCCTTCCCCGATCTCTATCGGTGTCCCTCAAGGCTCTACTCTGTCCCCTACCCTCTTTAATCTCTACCTTGAACCACTAGCTGAAATTCTGCGCACAGCCAACATCTCCTTCCACATGTACGCCTATGACACTCAGATATACATCAAAATCTCCTCTCTTGAGGAGATTACCTATCTGAATGATGCCCTGAATCTGACTGTTCAATGGCTCGCCAACAATCAGCTCAAATTGAATGCCCATAAAACGGAGTTCCTTCTCATCTCCCCCCCAAAAAAATCCAATGGCATCCCTAAATGGATTAACTCGATCACAGCACTCAACTGCACGCCAACCATAGTGGATTCTGCCAAATCGCTCGGGATAACCTTGGACCGCAACCTGAATATGCGTGAACACATCAATTTGATGGCTAAAACTGCCAGGTTCCATCTGAGCTACTTGAGAAAACTAAAACCCTTCCTTGATACTGCCGACCAAAAACTGCAGTTTAGGCGTTAGTTATCTCCAGAATTGAATACGGCTGCTCTACCCTATCTGGCCTACCAGAGACTTCGACGGCCCGCTAAAATCTTGCCTCAACTCAGCAGCTAGACTCTTATCTGGCTCGAAAAAATTTGACCACATTTCACAACATCTGAAGGCCTTGAACTGGCTTCCTCTCAAAGGCAGAATCCAGCTCAAGCTGGCCTGCATCACTCACAAAGCCTTGTACACGAACACCCCGAAGTATCTCGCCCAGAAAATCGCCCAGAAAATCCGCCAGAGACCGTGTGCTCCAGCCACCCCGCTTCCGCAATGTAAAAACATATAACCGAGCGTTCTCTGGGGCCGCACCAAGAATCTGAAACTCGCTACCTCCCTCCATTAGAAGAATTCCTACTTTGTCGTGCTTCAAAAAGGAAGCGAAAACCTTCCGAATGAGCAAATTCCTCCAATTACTCTTCGCCATTGCTCATTCCGCCTTTTCATGGCCTATGTTTCTGTGCATAATCTACTGTATTGCTGGCCCTCTCCATCTATCAATTGTTCCCCTTGCTTTATTGCTGACATGTCGCTCGCTGATTTTGGTACTGTGCTGTTTATTGTATATAGCTCTGACTTTTGCCCTACTGTAGTCAATTCCCTAACCCCATCCTTGTATTCTGCCTATGTATCTACTGTACGCAACGTGTTATCCCTGTAAAGCGCTCTGATACCCTTACGGGTCATGTTCGCGCTATATAAAACCTCAAATAAAATAAAATAAAGGAAGGCAACACACAGGTTGTACAAGTGACACGTGCAATATATAAACCCAAAATGCATTTAGGCATGATTCATCAGTGATAAACAGTTCAGAATTGTGGATCAACTCCTCCAATTGCAGTCAGCAAATTCTTTCTATGTACGTCCCCCACAGGGAAAAGCACCTGGTGCCAACAATTTACACTTCCCAACACGGGTTCATGGGTAAATAATGCTTGAACATCTATTTATACAAGCTTCACCACTGACTAGGAGAGAGATGAAAAAATACGCACAACCTAATACAAAACACTCAACACCACAGCACCGTAGAACCCCCCCGTCCATGCCAGGGTACCTGAGGCCTTCAAGCAAAGCCCCCATCAATAATCAATTCCAGGCAACCGAGGGTAGGGCTGAAAGGTCCAGAACTACCAGCAGCTCAGCCTTCCTTCCACTCCGCAAAATTAATTTCCTCATCAAGGGGACAAACCAGCAAATGAGCCCCATTTCTCAGGTAGCCACGTTATCTTCTAGCCAAGTTTGAATGAATGAATGAACAAGGTTTATAAAGCACAGCAGCTGATCCAGCAGTAGTGTTCTGGCACTGAAATTTCCGTCTTTTGCTCCAGGTGAGGCTGGGTGGATGTTTTTTCTGGTGTGGCCCCTCTCCACAGGGACGGTGTCTTTGGAGCTGTCTATCATCACGTGGTTGAGGAACATTGAGGAAGCTCTGCCATCCTGTAATGTTTCCAAGTCCCTGCCGCTGCTGCTGCGCACCCTAGATGACATCATCAAAGTGAAAGAGCTGGGGATGGGGCCCTTGACTATCACCCTGCCACAGACAGCTGACCTGCAGGTGACCCTCACACTGCTCCCTGGGCTAAGATGATCCCACATCCACTCTTACTCATGGAGCGACTAATGGCGACTCTTTGCTATTTGTAGGGTTTGTGTCTCATTTTCACTTCTCTTGTGAGCTGTAGCCTCATCTCTGTGCCTAGAGTGGACTGGTAGGAACACCTTTGTTTGTGTGAGCTGTGGAGCCTCTAGGCGCAGTGTGTCTGGTCTGATCAGTCAATGCAGATTGAAATTTGGGTAATTTGCCTACTCTTGCTTGATTTCTCGAGTTTTGTCAGCACCGTATATTTTCAGTCACTTCTCTGTGACAGAATAAAAGGTTGGGTACTTTCATCCATGATGCGAAGATGGAGCTGGTTGGTGAGTCGATGGGTATTATCAGATGATGCAAGTATGGATCCCCCATCCTCAGGGGAACATGCTGCTGTTGGTCCAGACAACCACTCGGGGGTTGGTTGCAGTCTTACAGACAGGGTCTTATTGTGGCCTTGTTGATCAGAACTACCAGTAACAAATGCAAATGTGCATAAAAGCATGCAGACATCAAGTACAGGAAGCAAAGACGTCTACCAATCAGAGTAGGTTCATTGGTAGGGCCATGTTGGTTGACTGCTGGGAAGTGTCTATGCTCGTGAGCAAGACTACAGTGGCAAAGAAACTGGGAGTCCTTGAAAGGCAAGAGCCCAGAGATCTTTAGGAATCAAGCATCACATATTTTACTTCAGACGCTTTTGGTATCTAGCATAGTCAGCTACTGTTAGTGTCAAAAAGACAGGTCAAAGGCAATGGCGGATGTGGTATAGGATATGGTCTTCTCTGAAGGGGAATTAAAGTTCTTTTATAAGTCGGGGTCTTAGCAAGCTGACCATGAGAGTAACTGCTATTACTGGTTCAGCTCCACATTGTTGCTCTGGCTCTCTGGGAGCTTTCACTGCCCCACTCATAGGCAGCTGCAAGGTTCCAGGTTGAACACGTCTGCTGGGCATGCACTGCCGGGCTGGTGTACTAGTATGGAACACGCAGCTCCAAGATTACATGGTGGACACGCCAGCTATGCATGCACCGCTGGGCGTGTGTACCTGTGTGCGATGGGCAGATCCAAGGTTACGTTGTAGACACGTCTTCTGAGCATGGAATACTGGCCTGGTGTATTAGCTTGGAATGGGCAGCTCCAAGATTCTAGGATGAACATGTCAACAGGGCATTTACTGCTGGCCTGGTGTACTGGTGTGGAACGGGCAGCTCCAAGATTCTAGGATGAACATGTCAACAGGGCATTTACTGCTGGCCTGGTGTACTGGTGTGGAACGGGCAGCTCCAAGATTCTAGGATGAACATGTCAACAGGGCATTTACTGCTGGCCTGGTGTACTGGTGTGGAACGGGCAGCTCCAAGATTCTAGGATGAACATGTCAGCAGGTCATTTACTGCTGGGCTGGGGTACTGGTGTGGAACGGGCAGCTTCAAGATTCTAGGATGAACATGTCAACAGGGCATCTACTGCTGGCCTGGTGTACTGGTGTGGAACGGGCAGCTCCAAAATTCTAGGATGAACATGTCAACAGGGCATTTACTGCTGGACTGGTGTACTGGTGTGGAACGGGCAGCTCCAAAATTCTAGGATGAACATGTCAGCAGGTCATTTACTGCTGGGCTGGTGTACTAGTGTGGACTGGGCTGGTGCACTAGGGTGCAATGGTCAGCTCCAAGGTTCGAGGTTGGGTTTATCAGCTGGGCATGCGCTGCTGGTATACTAGAGTGTGAGGGGCAGCGACATGGTTACATGGTGGACATGTCAGCTGGGCATGCACTTCTGGGCAGCTCCAAGATTATGTGGTAGACATGTCTGCTGGACATGCACTGCTGGGCTGGAGTACTAGTGTGAAATCTGCTATTACTGCTTCATGTCTACATTGTTGCTCTGGCACTCTGGGAGCTTTCACTACTCCACTCATAGGCAGCTCCAAGGTTCCAGGGTGAACACGTCTGCTGGGCATGCACTGCCGGGCTGGTGTACTAGTATGGAACAGGCAGCTCCAAGATTACATGGTGGACACGCCAGCTATGCATGCACCGCTGGGCGTGTGTACCTGTGTGCGATGGGCAGATCCAAGGTTACGTTGTAGACACGTCTGCTGAGCATGGAATGCTGGCCTGGTGTATTAGCGTGGAATGGGCAGCTCCAAGATTCTAGGATGAACATGTCAACAGGGCATTTACTGGTGGCCTGGTGTACTGGTGTGGAACGGGCAGCTCCAAGATTCTAGGATGAACATGTCAACAGGCCATTTACTGCTGGCCTGGTGTACTGGTGTGGAATGGGCAGCTCCAAGATTCTAGGATGAACATGTCAACAGGGCATTTACTGCTGGCCTGGTGTACTGGTGTGGAACGGGCAGCTCCAAGATTCTAGGATGAACATGTCAATAGGGCAATTACTGCTGGGCTGGTGTACTGGTGTGGAACCGGCAGCTCTAAAATTTTCGGATGAACATGTCAACAGGGCATTTACTGCTGGGCTGGTGTACTCGTGTGGAACGGGCAGCTCCAAGATTCTAGGATGAACATGTCAACAGGGCATTTACTGCTGGCCTGGTGTACTGGTGTGGAACAGGCAGCTCCAAGATTCTAGGATGAACATGTCAACAGGGCATTTACTGCTGGGCTGGTGTACTCGTGTGGAACGGGCAGCTCCAAGATTCTAGGATGAACATGTCAACAGGGCATTTACTGCTGGGCTGGGGTACTGGTGTGGAACGGGCAGCTCCAAGATTCTAGGATGAACATGTCAACAGGGCATTTACTGCTGGCCTGGTGTACTGGTGTGGAACGGGCAGCTCCAAGATTCTAGGATGAACATGTCAACAGGGCATTTACTGCTGGCCTGGTGTACTGGTGTGGAACGGGCAGCTCCAAGATTCTAGGATGAACATGTCAGCAGGTCATTTACTGCCGGGCTGGGGTACTGATGTGGAATGGGCAGCTCTTGGTAATCATGCAAGAGTATGTAGGTAATCAAGGCATAACTAGTCCTTTTATGGTGACTTCCAGGCTTGGTCCTGTCCTCGAAGTGTGGGACCAGCTAATTACTTTTTTTTTTTAAACTGGTTTTATTAGCTTTTCGATAGGAAAGCACAAGACAGTTTGGGACATATTAATTGTCTACAGTAATATCCTGGACTTTAAGCCTCACAAATGACCAGAGGACATATAAATGGCAGGTATTGTGTCAGTCAACTACCAATGAATAGAGAATTATGACAATGAAATCAAGTCTTCAACGTAAAAGGTTCAGACAAAAAGCAAGAAAACAAAATAAAAAATAGTACAGAAATTGGCTGCAGCATTAGAATATCACCCCTCTCAGTGCTCTCCATCCAGTCGACAGAGCTCACCACACCGTAGGAAAACAATATGGATCTTTACTCTCCCTCACCAGTCTGGGCCAACGAGCGGAACGTCAACAGGCTAGCTAGGTGCTAAAGTCCGCATGTGGGGCTGCACAGGTCGGTCCAAGATACCCTTCTAGGGAGGAAGAGCACTGAAACTTCCTCGGGCCACAAATCCCTGATTCAGGTAAGATCCAGGGAGGTCTACCTGGACTAGAGCTATTGACCCTTGGGTCTTCCAATACTTGCAATGGTGCAAATGTTTTTTCAAACTTCGCCATTTTAGCTCATATTAACTTCATAGCATATTAGACTAGACCTTTGCTCACCACAGTGCTCAAATATGGGCTTTTGTCGCTTTTCAGAACAGTGCAAAAGTTAGTCTTACGGCCAGAGGCGGTGCCTCCATTAGGGCGTTGGGGTGTTGTCCTGCTTATATTTTGGCCTCCCGGCCACCAAATTTAATGTGAGTTGAGTTGCCAGTGTAATTTCTACTGAATCTGCCGCAGCAGCCAGGGCCGGTTGCAGTATGCCTGAGGGCGGGTCCTGACTCCTGGAGAAGCCAGTGCAAACCTGATGGAGTGTGGCTTACAATATTAGTGACACTCAAACTGACACCGTCAGAGTAGCGACCCAGGTGCACATGTCGGGTTGGGCAGCTGCCTTTCTCCGGCCAGCCTGACATGCGCACAAGAGACAGCTCTGAGACTCTCCACCTGCACATACTTGAGCCGGGGGTGACTCCTAGCCACAGCCGCCGAGCACAGTAATAAGCACTGAGGGGCAGTTTTACAAGTCCTGGCGCATCGCTGCAAATCAGCAGGGATGCGCCAGGAAAGATGCGTCACGCAAGTTTACCCTTGCGTCACCACAGATGCACCGCATTTACAATGCGGCGCATCGTGGCGCAAGGATAAACAGATGCGTGTCGCATCTCCCGTCGGAAGGGTGGCGCATTACTGGAGTCGTGTCGCAAGTGCGACGCAACTCCAGCAATGCTCGTGTGCCGCCCATACCTAACGTGGTGCGCCACTCCTTACGCCTGCTAGAAGCAGGCGTAAGGATTTGTCGCAGCGGCCTCGGAAAAATGACTCAGTGAAATCTTGTAGATTTCACTGTGTCATTTTTACGGGGCTTTCCTGCAACGGAACGCCCACCCTGCGACGGAACGGCCACATGAGACCTGACGCAGGCTTCCTGTGGCGCAGGGCTTTACAACGTGACGCATCTCCCTAGATACGTCACGTTGTAAATAAGGCGTAACGTGGCGCATGGTTTATGCTGCCGCTGCGTCACTTCTGTGATGCAAAAGTGGCGCAAGGGGGTTGTAAATCGGCCCCTGAGTTTGTCTGCCCCAGCCAATCCAGGCGCTGCTGTAACAGGATGAACAGTGTCTAGATTGGCTTAGAGATGCATACAGTACAGGGTGGGAGGAGGCTGTCTCTCTCCTCTTCCAGTTTTCTGCTGCACAAAGAGAGACAGGCCACATCGATCTGAATAAAAAGATCTGAGATTTTTTGGGTCGGTACAAGTTGCCATGCACATAAGGGCTCGAACATTAAACAACTCAGTTACCACTGTTTTATCAAAGCATATTTTCAAATTTGGTCTTATCAGATCGTATAATTTGATATATTGTGCTATGGTTTCAATGGTTTTTAGTAATCACACAATAAAGGTTGATTGATTGATTGATTGAATAAAAAGAGCTGCGTCAGTGCTTCGTGACCGTTGTGCTTTCCTTCCAAACAGGTAAGTGGTTTAACCTTAAAATTAAACAAACAAGGGGTGATTTGCTGCGGTATAAGTTGTGTTGATCCATTAACTTAATGTGCCATCGATTCTGCAAGAGGAGTGCGGAGGTAGGAGGGTGGGGTGGACCTGGGGGAACCCGTACTCACAGACAGGGTCTCCCACGAGTTTGACCGCTCTTCCAAAATACATGCCTCCAAAGTCCTATGACTATTGGATTCCTGAAGAATGCTCTATCAGTAACATGACAGAATAAAATGTGTCACCCACCAACGACAGGGATGAAACTGTAATGCGAGTTCTGAATTTAACTCGAGAGATTAAAAAGAACAAAAATTTCGAGAGATAAAACTAGCGTGCGGTGACAGATAAGAGCGGTGGGGAGGGGGCTGGCTGGGGGTAAGTCGACATACGACGACGAGGGAAAATAAAAATATTGACAAAAGAAAACCACTTACCTTGCGCTCGCCGCATCGCTGAGTGGGCGATGCTGCAAGCGCAAGGTAAGTGGTTTTCCTATTTTTAAATTATATTTTCCCTCATCGTCGTATGTCGACTCCCCCCCAACCCACCCACTGCTCTTACCTGCACCGGCCGCGGCTGCCTTGCGCATTAAATCTGAATCTGCACTAAAATGGACTTTTGAGGCAAACCAATCCGGCACCGTGCCGTGAATGACAGCTTTACACATTATTTCTTTTAAAAACTAATATGCAAATTTATTGGCATGCACAGGCTTAAATAATAAGAAAAGATATGGAACAGCGCCTTGAGACCCTCGCGGGTGAGTAGTCGCACTTAACAAGTACTGATTGATTGATTGATTGATTGAACATGGGTGCATCTATTGAAGTGATGTCTGCGCAGGCGCCGCCCTTAAGGGCAAAACAGGGATCTGCGCTCAGAGGCCAGAAAGCATCCCATATGTTTGTTTCAGTGGCTGCCTCCTGAAATGACACACTTATTCCTCCTATATTATATTTCCAAATAAATGTATATGGAGCATTTAGAAGTCAGGAATGGCACCGAAAAGAGTATGAATTAGTCACGCTGGCGAGCAAGGTCCGGAAACCATGATCCGTGCCCTGGAAGGCTCTCGCATGACCAGCCCATTCGCCTCTTAATCCAAATGAATAATTAATGATAATTCTCATCCTGCAGTTATTATCAACATATCCGTCAGGTGAATCAATTAAATCTGCTCCTCTCCAGAAACAGCAACTCATAATAACCTGAAGAAAAGCAGATTTAATTATACCCGTGAATGTTGAGGAAGAAAAGGGGGGGTGTTGCATGTGTATATTACAAAGAATGACAGCAGAAAAGTCTGAAGTAAATGGGAAATGGCATCTTCCGATGACTGTTCATACTTTTTTTCTGTCATTTCTGTGGCATTAGTTTTCAATTTCTGTATCGCTTGTTCTCCTAAAATCCATCTCGCGCAGCTGTAGCATCCGACTTTTATCAGCCCATCAAAGCAGCCTTTTTAGGTCTCGGCTAGACAGTGCTTGCTGTATCTACTTTGTGGGCTACAGCTCGCCTTAAGGCTTCCCATTTGCTGGCTCCATTGTCACTCTCCTATTCTTTCTCATTTGTCCATGGCATGCATTTGTCATGCCTCTTGCTATGTTTACCACTCCCCAACAGCAGGGACTAAGTACTAAATAAATACACTTGTAACCATTTTAACATCTGTTCAGGAACTCCTTTTGTCTATCATCTGGAGCACTTGAGAGAGTGCTCGTGGTTTACTGCTGCAAACAGGGCTATAGATCTCGTTTCTTCAATCACAGAGGTCTGTCTCTTTTTTTCTTCATGCTCTTTGGTCTCTGCTTGTATGTCTTTTAAAATGTGTGCAGTTTTCACTATGCGGAAAGTTGGCACTCCTCACATGGCACAGAATTGATGGATTTCAGTACAGAAAAGCACATCATGGCGCCTCCGTATTTAACCTGAAACAGGCAGCTGGGAGACCATACTGGGCACACAGTGACGAAGAGATTCACCGGAACAAACCGCGAGGTCTGGGGCTCCAGCTGTGGTCTGGACAAGAGAACCTGCCGTCAATGCGCCCCCACGTAGCACGCTTAAAAGAAGTGCAAGCTGCAGCCCAGAGTGTTTCCAGTAAACACAGACAGATACAGACAAGTGAGCAGCAGCATTGATTGGGAGTTGTGCTTCACACCGAAGGTTGCAGATGCAGAGCATGTGGCACTGATCAATCAGCCTCATAAAAAAACATTACGCTGAAGCTGTCCAGGCATCGTTGTATGTGGTGTAAATGCAAATTGTTCTACTTTACACTTTTAGAACGGAGATGTCTTGAGGTAGATAGGCGTGCACGAGGGCTGCATGAACTCCATGCACAGGGTTTGGGGGGGGCGACTTAAACATTTAGGGGCAGATTTACAAGCCCCTTGCGACACATTTGCGCCGCCGTTGCATCACTTCTGTGACGCAGCAGCCTCGTAAACCATGCGCCACGTTGCGACTTATTTACAATGTGACGCACCTAGGGAGATGCATCACGTTGTAAAGCCCTGCGCCACATTAAACCTGCGTCAGGTTTAATGTATGCAGGGTAGGCATTCCCTCGGAAAAAGCCTCGTAAAAGTGACGCAGTGAAATCTATAAGATTTCACTGATTCACTTTTCAGAGGCCGCTGCGACAAATCCTTACACCTGCTTGAAGCAGGCGTAAGGAGTGGCGCAGCAGGTTAGGTATGGGCGGCCGCTGAGCATTGCTGGAGTTGCGTCGCGCTTGTGACACGACTCCAGCAATGCGCCGCTCTTACGCCATCAGATGTGACACGCATCTGCCTATCCCTGTGCCACGGTGCGCAGCATTGTAAATGCGACGCATCCATGGTGGTGCAAGGGGAGAATTGCGTTCCACATCTCTTTTGGCGCATCCCTGCTGATTTGCAGGGTTGCGCCAGTCCTTGTAAATCTGCCCCTCTGACGTGTACCTTTGAACTCCCGCATAAGTCCATCAGAGTGAGGGGTATTTTTATTTCCTGTACCCGGAGGCACATGCATTACTTTCTGCTACTTGTTTTCTTTGAAAACCCATTTGAATCCTGCTGTGGCCAAACAGATGCAGCAACATTTGGTTTTGTTTCGGTACAGCTCACTGAGAGGTGTGTCCAGGGCCGGAGTGGCTGTAGCGGGCACCGGGCGTTTCCCCGGTGGACCGCCAGGTTGGGGGTCGGTTTTGGACCCCTGGGGGGCCATTTTTGTTACCGGGGGCCCGCAATACCGGCCCCCTGTAACAAAATCGGCCGAAACCGGCCCTAGCAAACAACTCGGCTGTCCCCCGAGCTGTTTGCCAGGGCCGGTTTCGGTTCCCAGTCCGGCCCTGGGTGCGTCCACGGGCCCTGCAGTTGAAGGGTGTCACCTTCAGCAGCTCCACACTCTGTCGAGCCCCCAGCCGGCCTTAGAGGAAGGACATCTGGCAGATTAGCCTATAAATCACAATCCGATCTCTCGAGGAACCTTCAGGTCGGTATGTTTGTTTACACGCTGCCTACTGCTCTAACTTGTGCATCGGAGGTGCTCATAGCCGTGTCTACAATCAAACTCACTCAATGTTACAAACAGGACCCCTCGAAAACAACCAAGGTGTTAAATGGCACTTCGCATGTATACATTCAGCAACGGGCTGGTTTTAAAAGTGGTGTTTTTTCTGAAACTTGAGTTCAATTTAAAGAGTTATTGAATTCTATATTTAATACACCCCACGACATACCCTCCTTGGGGCTACTCATTCAAAACATGCACAGTTTTAGGCCGAAGTGCTCTACATTTTCAGTTCAGGAACTTAAGTGTTACATATTTTGGTGCTCTCTACCGGCTGACAATCTAGGATTCCCAGATTCCTGCAACAGGTGCACTGACTTCATGAATAAGGGTATTCCTGTAATTGTTTTTTTACAGTGTTTAATAATGCAATAGCTAATGCTATAAATGGTGCGTTGCTAATGCAAAAAATGTCATACTTCCAATCTCTGAACTTTAAAATGTCCAGGGATATCAATTGTAGATGTTCAACTTATTGCGTCATTTTCTTACATCAGATAATAATAATAATATTAATTTCTATTTGTAAAGCGCAAGCATATCACCCTCTTAGGGGTTTCAAAGCGTTAGGGGCCGTCAGGGAGCTTAAGTGAGCTATTGCAAAGAGTCACATAATGATGGGCTGAACTGCCTGCCGGCACCAGAGATCAAACCGTGAGCCCCGTGCTCCGGAGTCAGCCGCTCTGGCCACTGCGCCACACCTCTCCCAAGGTACATTTGTTCCCAAAATGGTATTGTGTGGTGCATCTACACATCATTTTATGCTGATCTGTCCAAAATCACACTGAACAAGAACACCAAAAATAGAGCCCGTCCAAAATCCAAAGTCTGCTTCTTGAATCAGTCCCCATGCAGAGATGCGAACACCTTCACAGTGTAAGTGAACAGAGGTGGTGCCCTTGGTATTGGCATTGCAGTTGTGTCAGAAATGCCACCTGGTCTGGACAATGGACGCAGGCATGAGCAGTGGAGATGTGTGTACACCTGAAGCAGGATTGGGAAGTGAAGAGGGGAATCATTACAATCAGTGGATGACCCTGGCGGCCCTTTCAACTGCAGTGCCCAGTACCATTTAAAACGCAATGTTTTGCAGCGTTATTTTTGTTTGGAGTAACACAGCAAAGCATTTTAAATCGGGCTCTATGTTTCTTCATTGAATGTAGCCTCTTACAAATTACCAGGAAACAATGGTAGCACAAAAGCACCATTTGCATCATAAGACGGGCTAATAAAAGCAGACAGTCTTGAATAAACAGCTATAGACCCCACCAGCTATATATAGATCCCCACCCACATTTAACCCACCCAAACAGCCAGCATTTTAGTTGGCATTTAACCCTGCTTGGTAATTTAATGCCATGAGCAAACCGTTCTCAAATAACAAAAGTGAAAACAGTATAATTTCCTGCTGCTTTATTGTAGTCTTTTTCTTAACAAAAATATATTGGAAAGATAATCTCTCTAAACCCATTCACCAAAATGACAGAACCTAAAATACCACTATGAAATAGAGAGTTCAACATAATTAATTAAAAGTAGTAAGCACAACAATTGAGATTTGAAACAGTCATCAAATTAAGTCTTAGCGTGAGAGAAACCAGTACGTGTTGGACTAATGTATATTATGGTGTCAACATAAGCTGGAAACAAAAGTGAGTTTCCTATTGAAATCACGTTTGTAAAGTCATAATTTGGGGGCAGAAAGCTGAACAAGTGTGAGTTAACATTCTCATTAGTCATTTGAAAGTGAAAGAAAGTGCTAAGGTCTCTGTTAGATTAATCCACCTCCTCAGTGGTAGGGCAAGGCTTGGCAACACCCTGTGAAGCCTGATTGCCAAAGTCGGCACTGGGCATTCCCCCAGACATCCTGCCCTGGTAGAGTTTTGAGATTATGGGGTTACAGACCTTCTCCAGTTCTTTCTTCTGATGGTCGTACTCCTTCTCAGCCAGCTGTTTGCTCTCCAACCAGGAGATAGTCTGGTTACATTTGTCCACGATCGTCTTCTTCGCTGATCTTGTCTTTAAGTTTGTCGTCCTCCACAGTGCTTTTCATGTTTAAGGCGTAGGATTCAACTGAGTTCTCGGCAGCAACTTTCTCTCTCTAGGCTTCATTATCTGGTTTGTATCGCTCTGCCTCCTGCACCATCCTCTCGATCTCCTCTTTGCTCAGCCGGCCCTTGTAAATGGTGATGGTGATCTTGTTCTACTTGCCTGAACTCTTGTTGACAGCAGAGACATTCAGGGTGCTATTCCTCCACTCACCTACCTCACATCCATGAGCTAATCATCCCTCTGAATGACATCTGACTTGTATACAGAGAATCAATTTTTTATCTCAAGAGCAGCACGTTCTTTTTATTGATTTGGTGCTTCTTGCCACAGTTCGTCAATGGAAAGTCATTCTAAATTTCAGTTCAGTCGAAGGTCTACTGCTCTCCATCTTGGAAAGTGCTAGATGGATGAAGATGGCGGGTGAGAAAATGGTGCATCTGCTTCTGAGGAGCAGTGGGGGTGTAAAGAATGTGACAAGATAAGTGCAAAGAAAGAGTGGTTTGACACAAAGAAAGCTCCAAAAACAACCAGAGTAAACTTGGTGAGGTGGAGGGCACGTCACCTCTCTGCACCCATTAACAGATTGAGATAATATGCAATTAGAATGAAGTTTCTGGAGAATGACTTGCTTCTTTCACATTGTCAGTACTACATGTGGTATGGAGGTGACAAAAGGATAGGCGGATAACACGTTGCCTAGCCTCTTATTTTTGTTTTTGGTTTAGAGTCTCCTCAACTTACTTTAATGGACTTTGGATGTAACTCCACAAGCCATTGGCTTCTTTAGCTCCGTAACCATTAGCCATTATTTTTTAGCTCCATAATCTTCAGACATAAGCATTAGACATTTTCAGGCACATCATTGATCATCTCAGCATTTTTCTCTTGTTTGTTTCACTGTGTCCTCCAGTGGAATGCAAGGGAGACTGTTTTTGGGTCAAAGCCTACCAGAAAGCACAGCTGTCTGGTTTGCTAACAACATTGTGCGGACATTTGGAAAGGTTCCCTGGGAATGCATTCCGCCCATTGCTTACCATTGGCTTTGTGGTTTGTAACTCACATTTGCTTAGTTTCTGTTTGCTGGCTTTATTTGTTTTAAGCTGTCCAGCTTCAGTTCGTCCCTTTCCTTGCCCAAACCCTTTTTAGTGTATTCTTCCACCATTACACAATTTCTGTAAACAGGCCTTTAAATCTTGTTCTTATCTTGTCACATTTGCTACGCATTCAAAGACAGAGATCAAATGTCGGGGTCTGTCTTCCAGGGGTTTTGGTGTTCACTTTTCTTTCTCTGACTTCAAAGAGAGAGGATTTATGTGACAATCATGCTGTCTACTCCGGGGTTGCTGTACCATGTTAATTTATTTTCTTGCACTAAACAAAATATAAATGTCTGTAAATGAACTGTGCAGATATTTCAGAATATGGAAAACACGAATGAAGCATATTTTTTGATAGTTCAGAATGTGGTGGAAATAAATATTTTAATGCGATCAAAACAAATCATTACACTAGGTGATGACATTTCCACACATTATTATTTGTGTGCTGTATATTTTTATCAGCAAAACTGTATGTCAGTGCTGATGCAATGGTTATTCCAACTGAAGATGTATTTTCTGTAATGGCAGTGCGCTACAACACCATGCATACTCCACCTTACCCAACTCCACTCTACCCTGCACCACTCCACAACTCTGCACTCTACTCTGCACCACTCCACACTACTCCACTCCACACGGTGTCACTGCAATATATTCCGTAACACTCCTCACTATGCCATTCCACTCAACACTGAGGGGTCGATTCCGATTCGGGCCGGAAATTTCTCCGACCGAGCCGGACCCGGAGAGATTTCCGACCGAATCGGACCCGTGCAGTCCGACCGAACGAGTACGATGCGTCCGTATGTTATCGGACTCGAGTCGGTCGGACTCCCATTGAAGTCAATGGGAGCCGGTCGTCACAACGCGTACGCGGGCTCCCATTGACTCAATGGGTGCGAGTCGGACAAGTGCGCCCCCTACAGCGGGTACGCGGCGAAGCGACTCGCGCCGTACACGCACAGGTAGGGGGACCCATGGGTCCCCCCTGTGTGCAACTCGCGCGGCTACGCGTACAGGAGTGCGACACGGACCCCCAAAGTACGGCTCCGACAGCTCTTTCGAGCCGGAGTGCGCGGCTCGGTCGGACTGCTCGCGGCGCGCATCGTACTTACCCGGCCGGGGAACGTCTCCATTGCGCGGTGCGAGTCGAGTCCGAGCGAGTCGGTCGGAGTGGTTCGAGCCGGGAGCGAGTCGGTCGGAGCGGTCGGGACGCCCGGACGAGTCGGTCGGCGAATTCGCATCGTACTCGCTCGGCCGGACCCGCGTACGGTTCGGTCGGGAAACAGGGCTCCGAATCGGATCCGGTAAAGCCGAATCCGATTCGGAGCCCTACCGGCCGAGATCGGAATCGGCCCCTGAGTCTCTAAGCTCTACTCTGCACTACTCCACTCCGTGGCACTTTACTCGATGCCACTCTACTCTGCACCACTGTACTCTATACCAGTACACTCTACTCCACACTACTCTACTATGCACCACTGCACTCTACGCCACTTCACCTCGAAACAATCTATTCTACATCACTCTATTCCACTCTGCACCGCTGTGATCTACACCACTGCACTTTACATCACTGCACTGCACGCCAATGTACTGTGCTCCACTGCACCCCAATATACGCTACTCTGCAACAATCGACTCTACTGCACTCTACGCCACTCGACTTTACACCATTGCATTCTACGTATCTTTTCTCTGCACCAGTCTACACCACTGCACTCTGCTACAATGCACACTATGCCACTCTGCACCACTCTGCTCTGCGCCACTGCACTCTACTCTGGACCACTCCATGCCACTGCACACTATGCCAGTGAACTCTATGCCAATACACTCTGCGCAACTGCACTCTACGCCAGTGCACTCTGTATCACTATACTCTGCACACCATTATACTCTGCGCACCACTTTACTGTATGCCACTCTAATCTACTGTGCACCACTCTACTCTGCCAGTACCCTCTACCCCACTTTACTATGAACTCTTGCCACTGCACCACTGCACTCTCGCCACTGCACTCAACTCTATGCCACTCTACTGCACTCAACTCTATGCCACTCTACTGCACTCTACTCTGCATCACTCCATGCCACTCTAATTTATTCTGCATCACTGCACCCCACCCCACTGCACTTTACACCTCTGCACTCTACCCTGCATCACTCCCCTCTACCCTGCACCTTTCCTCGCTACCCTGCACCACTCTACAGTGCACAATACCATTCCACATAATGAAGTCCATCACACGTAATCTCACTCTACATATTTCCATGACAGTTAATATCATTTAATTACTATCCACATAATTCCACAGCACACCATGCCACATATTTCCACTACACAACTTCACACCACACCACACAATTCCACAACACAATATTCCACATCAAACAATTCAAAAACAACCAATCTCTACCTCACACTTCCACTAACCCTGGCATCTCTCTCCCACACATCCACTGCCCCTCTCCTCTCTCCCTCACACTACCACTACCCCCTCTTATCTCACAAATACACTGCGACCCTCTCATCCCTCCCTCACACTCCCTGTCTCCTCTCTATACTGCCTGCTCACACATACTACCTTCCTATACCTCCTCATGCTGTGCACTTTTCCACCTCCCCTCCCACTCATCCTTCTCTCTCATACTCCCTCTCACACCTCTCTCTAACTCTCTCATGGACTCTTCCTGCCTTTCTCACATGGTTCACAACAGGTCTTCGAACAAAGTTTCTTTCCCGTACCTTTTCAAGATTTCCATCCCGCAAATCCACGCGCTCCTTCTCTTCTTAGGGTGTCTTTTGTTTACACAGGAGCTTCCTCTTTATGCATCTGTGGCCTGCTGTCCCCTTCTTTCTCTCTTTCTCACATACTCTTTCTACTCTTCTGTCTGGAGTTCTTTCACCACTTCATGCTATTTACCATGCCACATAATTCCACTACACAAATGCACTACACACCACACAATTCCACAACTAACAGTTCCAATTCAACCCACATAATTCCACTCCATACCGCTTACATCCTCTCCATTCCACTCCAAACAAACACACATACATAAAAGACATTGAGGCACATGCATCAAGCTAATTACCGGTCGGTAACGGGCCGATTCGCAGAATCGGCCACTTTGCGACCGGTAATTAGCCTTTTGGGATGCATCAAGTCCAAAGCCATTCGCAAAATAGGTAATCGCAAAATTTGTGATTACCTATTTTGCAAATGCAATTAGGGAATCGCAATTTGTGATTCCCTAAATTCAATGCAAGAAGCATTCTCAGAATGCAACTTTGCATTAAGGAATCGCAAATTACCCTCAACTTGCAATTCCTCAGAAAAATGCACAGATTAGCATTTTTGTAAGTGCCATGTGGCACACACACATGCCCTTGGGGCATGTGTGTGTGCCTCATGTGCACACATGCCAATTTTGGGGGTGCATCAGGGTGGCCTTTTGGCCCTCCAGCACCCCTGAAATTGCATTTGCAATTTATGATTACCTATTTGGTAATCGCAAATTGCAAATGGTTTCCCATTCATTCCCTATTGGCAAATCGCAATTTGAGATTCGCTAATAGGGAATGCGTAGGAATCACATTTTATTTAGCGATTCCTACATCCATAAGGAATTGCGATTCCTTAATAGCGATTCCTTAAAAATCACTATTAAGGAATAGCAATTATTTAACCTGATGCATGTGTCCCATTATCATTTATAACGCCAATAGCTCTAACTCTGGCAAATGCGAGAGCTATTGCATTGCAAATGCTTGGTTTTTTTGCAGTTTTATATAGCGTGAACTTGACCAGAAGGTATCAGAGCGCTTTACATGAGCACCAGTTGCATTACAGATGTTCACATTCATTTTTAGGCCCTGGGATATTAAGTGATTTGCCCAGAATCAAAGGGTGCTTGAGCATCTCGCCCAGACCTGGTTCCCCAGCTTCAAGGTCGGCCACTCTAGCCGTTAAGCCACTCTCAGCAAGTGGTAAAAGAGGACTATTGCACAAGTTTTGGTTAAATACACATTTTCACTAACTTGTCTGTTTTATGTTCTTGAAATGTTATTGATAATTTCCAAAGGATGACAATGGCACCGAGGCCCTGTGTCTTGAAAGGGCTCACCCAGTCCATAAGGCTTGGGGAGTGTAAAGGAAATCCAAGGATTGAGAGGAAGATAAACTATTGCCTTCTGCTTCACAGAGCCTTCTAAATTAAGATGAATCATAATTAGGGCTCCCGGTTTTATGGTATTTATTTTTTAACATTTCCGTCTGTATTTATCCATATTTATTTTTTGGCCATCTTATTGGTATTTATCCATATTTATTTTGTGTTTCAAGAATAAATGTAGCTGTAAAATGGTACATTTCTGCATTTATATAACTCTTCGGCGTGCACTCAAACATGGATGCCTGTCACGTTTTAGCAAACTAAGCAGCCACGTATAACAAAAGACTACACTCACAGGTACATATTAGCATCATACTACAAATATATGTTAACATATGCCTGTATTTAAGGAACTCTCATCCTGTATTTTAACCCTCCATTCTATCTGACTGCTCAGCTGTTGCCTGGAAATCATGAAAGACAAATATGCCTCTTTTTTCGCATCCCATTACCCCGCAAGTCGTAACAACGACTTGCGGAGGGGGGCGCTGGATGTAGAAATAGTATAATTTACTATTCCAACTCCAGTCTGTGCGGACAGTAGGGAAGGTGTTGGATTTTAAATCCAACACCTTCTCCCCCCTCCGCAAGTCATTGTAACGCCTTGCGGGGTAATGGTATGAGTTACAACGCGGTCGTTGTAACGACTGCGTTGTAACAACATGCGGGGTGACGGATGCAGAGTAAGGGGTGTTCACCATGAAAGACAGCATGGAAAGTTTCTCACAAGAAGCACCATTTTCAGTATTTTTCCGCTTTTAAAAATAAATACAGAAAGGAAACACATTCTTTTCTGTCTGTATTTATCTGTAAAAATAAGTAAAAACAGAAAATCGGAGGCCTTAATCATAATGCTCGCTGCATTAGCCCCCGCATCAAGGGCAGGCTGGCTGTAGTTTTGTGTCCAGCAGTTTTCAGGCAACAATGAAAGTGCCAAGATAATTCTGGTGATTAATGTACCTGCTGGAGAGAGATCGGAGTTTTGTCCAGTGGCAATGTTGACTCAGTTAAGGTAGCAAAGAGGGTTAAAATACCTGCTGCAAAGAATAATACTATGCACGTTACAAAACAGTATTTTATTTCCAATGCTTAGTAGGTACTGCTTTTGTCACAGAGACCTTTTGTTACTGTACAGTCAGTAAGTTACAATCATGATCTAGCACAGTGAGCTATGAACTGCCATCGAAGAGCTGCATGCAGTTGTCTGGACAAACAAATAAACCTGACACTAACTTACTAACCCCTTCCTGTTACTCTTAGAGGCTCTCCCAATGAGGTATTCTCACCTTGGGTTTCCTATATCTGTGGTGTGTTATGTCGAAGTCAACGTTCTCTGACCCAAGAACTACTCGCCATCATTGTAACCAAGGTACTGGAAACAAGTGGCTTTACAGGAGGAAATTCTGTGGCATAGTTGACTAATTCTGTGGCATGAAAAAGGCTCATTGTTCAGAATGTTTTGTTAGTAAAGGCAGTTTATGTGGCATGTAATTTTTACTTGTTTGGGTGTCGATGCAAACCAGATCCCAATGCGACTCGTGGTAGTTTTCGACAGCTGCACGCTGCACACTGACCTTTAGAGATGATGTAACTAAAGCTACCTACGTCATTATCACATGAAATCTCTTTATTGATGTCATAACTTCACTTTCACAATTGCTTTATTAACCTTCTTGCTTTCTCAAATTTTCTTGAAAATGCACCATTTGGCCACTCTTTTTTCAAACTTTTATCGAGAGAAGAATCACCCCAAGCCCCCTATATGACGGTTGAGCTCCCGCGCAACGCTCACTCCCCACAGGACACTCTGAACTTTTAAGTCTCACCACTTTCACATGTCACCAGCCGTCACTGCTTACGGCTATGAGCAAGTGAGTGCCAGTTGGGGTCAATGTTGGATACTCAGATTTCTCCCCTATAGCACCCAAGACCAATGTCAATGGGATAATGGTTAATTTCAAATAAGTAACCCACTGGATTGTTTTTATAATACTTTTCAAATAGTCCTGTATTACATCGGACCTCGACCACACATGAAGCATTGTGCTGCGTTCCGCCGCACAGCGCCAACAAATAGGCAACGACCCAAGTATGGCATATAGGTGTACAGGTGTCAGGGACAACCGTAATAGTATCTTAAAGCTGTTTTCCTTGTATTGTGCATATTGAGGACAATGCCGCCCTATCCAAGATAGTTTTTCAGGAAATATCTATTAGTTCCATTCACAGTTCCTCCTCCCATTTCAAGGCATATCTAGGTTTGACTGATTTAGAGGGACATTCTAGATGCTACTATAAGTGAGTAATACCCTTTTTCGTTCCACCGTATTTTATTAAAGATTCTACTGGGGTAAAATCTCTAATGTCTAGAGAGTGTCTCAAGGGCACAGTTGCCCAGTGTTGAATGCATTATCGCTTTGCATTGCCCATTTTCGGCTTATTTTGTAGGTGGTGAGATATTTTCCCTTTTTGTATGGTTCTCCTAGTATTGCAGCGGCATTATTGAACCACTTCTGAGACCCCCATCATCAAGACCCAGCAAAGAAATCTGGATCATTAAGGACTGGAGACATTGGGGAGGGATAAGACATGACTCCTCCCATTCACTGGCATTCCAGTGACAAAGGGAGGTCCACGTGGAGTCGTGAAGGTCATCTTGACACCTCATCCATGGGCGGAGCCATGGCAATATGGGTATATAACCAGGGGAGAAACCAAACTCTACTCGAACCCATAACTTCTCGCTCCTTGGGCACAAGTCAAGAAGCGGCAGAGCTGTCCCACTCTGATATATCTGTCAATT
This sequence comes from Calotriton arnoldi, assembly GCA_963921515.1. Taxonomy (NCBI): domain Eukaryota; kingdom Metazoa; phylum Chordata; class Amphibia; order Caudata; family Salamandridae; genus Calotriton; species Calotriton arnoldi. Next base: position 1,030,586 of record CAWUFW010006877.1, read on the forward strand.
TGTAGGAACCCCAGGTTTCCCTCGTGGTGACTGACTTCTCTATAAAATTTCTCGGCCACTCTGGGTATTTTGCCTCCCCAGGTAAAGGCAAGTAATCAATTCTGCATTGAATGGAGCGCCTCCTTCAGAAACAGAAGGGACAGAGAGACATACGGCAACCTTGGTAGGAAATTAATTTTATACAAACTATTCGTCCAAAGCACGAAATCTCAATTCTCAATAAAATGTAATTCTTTATTTTGGTCAGTTACAACCATAAAAGTACATGTGAAAACAGTGATATAATTCATTACGTATATACAGAATCGATACAAAATGCAATGTGCAAAACGAAAGTTATGATGCAAAGGATGATTTACACAACAGATATAGGATTACAAAGAGAATTGTTATCAGATGGACTTGCACAACACATCGCCAATAAAGGGGGGACTGGGGAGGAGGAGTAGGGGGGGAGGTCCAGCACATGAGCCCCAAGATATTTACTGTGAAAACAAAAAGATGTGCTGTTCCTGACAGAGAAGGGGGAAAAAAATGGGCATACAGGTCCTAAGCGAGGGGAGTGCTGCTATAAGGAGCAAGAGCCCTGACACACCCCGAAGGATGTGATGCTTCATCATAGGGAAGCTCCTCGTTGGGTCGGTGCTGCAATGCCCAACGGGACCTGCAGCGGGGCTCTTTACCGGAGATCTTTTTACCTGCGGTTTTAGCTGATGCTGAAGTGTGTGTGTGTGGTGTGTATATACAAAGGTGATTACCACTCATTACTTTACCACGCAAGTGGCTACATCGACTTGCTGTAAGGGGTGTGTTGTTGGACTGGTGTTGGATTTTTAAGTCCAACACCTTCCCTACTGTTGTATGGACTGGAGTTGTAATAATAATTTATACTATTCCAAAGTCCAGCAGGCCCTAAAGCAAGTCGCTATAATGACTTGCATGCTAAAGTAATGCGTGGTAACATTGCATGCAGGATACTGACTGCGTTGTAAAAGCTTGTCATTATAAAGACCGAGGGGTAAAGGATAATTCCTCTTGAGGACCCCTTCCCATTTGCGAATGGGTTCCCACCAACTTGAAGTTGGTGGTAAATGCCTGCGGGGGTAAATGCCTGTGGGGTTCCAGCATACAACCGTTCCAAAGGGACCCCCTTCTCCTTTGCGGATGTGGACACAAATATTTGATAAGATCAAGCAGTCCTACTCTTAAAAAAGGAAAAGAAAACTTTTCATTTTTGTTTTTGAAATGCATCCCATTTCCCTTTAAGGAAATTGGGCTGCATTTCCCCCCCCAAATTTGCTTTAGTGGAAAAGCAATCACAGACATGGTGGTTTGCTGAACCTAGCAGGCCACCATCCTGTGATTTTGGCCATTTCCAGTGGTCGCACATTGCGACATGTCTCATGAATATTGATGAGTCAAGTCTATGGCGACGCACTGGGAACCAAAAATAGTCGCAAAATGTCGCAATTAGAAACTCTCAAAATGTAGCAAATGTACATCTGGCCACACATGTACAAAATGCAAGATGCACTTTGCATTTGCGATTCGGTATTTGGAAGGGGTATGTTTAGGGCATCTCTTTCAAATATCGAATCGGTGTGGTATGTATTACTGTTTTACCGAATGTGGTCACAAAACAGTAATACTTTACCACCAGTTTAAAACTGTGTGAAGCTGTGCGCAAAGGGGAAGGGCTGCTTCCACCCTCAGGGACCCCTTTCCAATTGAGAATGTAAATAATAATATTTTTGAAGTGCAGGCAGTGGTCCCACGGACCACTGCTTACTCTTAAAAAATTCCTAAAAAATGAAACTTCAAGGTTTTCTTTTTTCTTTTGAACGCATACAGTTTTCCCTTTTGGAATATGGGATGCATTTTTTTTTTTTTTTTAAATTGATTGCTTTATTAAAAAGCAATCACAGACATGGTGGTCTGCTGACCTCAGCAGGCCACCATCCCCGTGATGACTGTGATTCCTAATGGGTCGCAAAATGCGACCTACCTCATTAATATTGATGAGGTGGGTCGATTTGCGACCAACAAGGAATCCGTAAATGAAACTCAATGAGTTTCATACATTAGGAATACTGATTTCCTAGTTGCGATTCGGAGAGAATTGCAATTTGGAAATCGGTATTCCTAATGTTTGTACATCTGGCCCCACATCTGTTGAAGATTGAGGTCAGTGATTTCTGGTCAGCTACGAGTTCACACTGTCCAAGCAGGTCCGCTGGAAGAAGATAAATATCCCTAAATTGGCCCGGGAGTGCGTTTCAATGCGAAGGCTGAAATCTGTCAAGGAGACTCTCCATGAAGGTGGAAGGGTGGGGGCACCAATAGCCGTGATTTCTCGTGATAAATTTTAAAGCCAGAGACTATAGTGAAGTCTTCTATTTCTCGAATGAGTGGGGAGAGTGACACTCACGGATCAGCTAGAAACACAATATGTCGTCGGCAAAGAGGTCTAGTTTGTAAGTGACACCATCCACTTCACTGCCCCGGATCAATGGTTTAAACTTAATCCTGTATGTAGGTGCGCAAGGGCCGGTGCAATAGCACCAGTGGGAGAGAAGGCAGCCTTGCCTCGTACCTCTGTGCCATTGCATCGATTGTCCCAGTGCAGTGTAAATGTGCCGCTTTTTTATGTTCAGGCCCAAAGGAGTCTTGTCCAGGACCTTAAAAGTGTATTGGCAATCTAGTCTATCAAAAGCCTTTTCAGCTTCTAAAGAGAGCAGCAAAAAGGGATTTTTGCTTTTCAGCTGCCTGACAAAGGTCGAGAGACAGTGGTATGTTATCACCAGCATCTCTCCCTAGTACGAAGCCAGATTAGGTTGGGTGTAATAAACGCATCCATGTTTTTTCCAGCCTTTTAAAGAGAATTTTAGTAAATATTTTTGAGTCAATATTTAACAAGGCTATAGGCCTGTAAGAAGTGCATAGTTTGGGACTTTACCCGGTTTGAGAATCGATACAGTCTCTGAGTCCATCATTGATTCTGAGATTTTCCCAAAGTCCAAGAACAAACTGAATAGACGTGAGAAGGGAATTGCGAGTAAGCCCTTAAAAGCTTTATAGAAGGAGGCCGGGAAGCCATCCAGTTCTGGGGCCTTCTAGTTGGGGAGAGAAGTTATTGCCTCAATCACTTCTTGAGGCAATATATGGTCCTCGAGGTGATTGATCATGGATGAGGGGCTATCTGGGAATTTGATCGCTGTGAGATACGCCTCTGGTCAGCATCTGCTGTAGAGTGGGCATTATATATCTGTGTATATATAATATTCTTGGAAAATTTGGAGTCCATTTTGCACGCTTTACTGCCCGTGGGATATTTAATACATCTGATTATGCGTCTATGTCTTATCGCGTTGATTTTGTAAGCTAAAAGCTTGCCAGCTTTGTTGCCTTTCTCGTAGTACATTTGTTTTGTCCTCAAGAGTTTCCTAGCCGTTTTCCAAATGGCTAGGTGTTTCAATTTCCACCCTTTACTTTTGAAGAGCCCAATAGCCACTCCTAGAGCCCATGTTCGCATGCTTCTTCTTAAGTTGTGCAATTTCTGTCAGCAGGGTCTGTATGGTATGGGCTATAAATGCCTTCTGCATGACCGCCTTGGCCAAGTCCAACCAGGTCGTGAGTGAGGTGTCATGCTCATAATTTTCTATCAGAAATAATTGTCAAGTGCCTTCCTGATGGAGCCTCAAATCAACAGATCCCTAAAAGCCATTTCTTTTATGTGCAAGTGTTTGAACGTGGGGCAGTGACAAGGACCTCCCACATAATAAACCAACACCAGTGCGTGGTCGGGCAGGATCCGTATCTCTATGCTGCTCTCCAGGAATTGTGGGATCGGGTGTCTCTGAGTAGAAAACATATCTATTCTCTTGGAAGTCTTATGGACATTGGAGTGAAATGTGTATTCCCTGTCTATCCAATGTAACTCTCTCCAGATGTCAACTAGGTCTAATTCTCTAATGCCTTCCTCTAGAGGTCTAGGCAGTTTGGGACACTCCTTCCTGTCTCAAGAGCTGTCAAGAGTCATCATGGTATTAAAGTCCCAGGCTAATATCAAAGTCCCATTGAGCAAGTGTGCCAGAATCTCCATTAGCTTTGAAAAAATGCTCTTTTGTTGTTAGACAGGGCATGTACACAAACATGATCCCTCCAATCTTCCAGTCAATATTAATGTGTCCCAGAGAATCCATGTATGTTGCTCTAGTTTGGAAGTGTATTTGCCTTTTTAAACAGCATGGCGACCCCATTGGCTCTCTGTTTCCTGAGAGAGTGCTGGTACTGCCGGGTACACAGTGGGGAATATAATCAATTAATCTAGTAAGAGAAGATGAGTTTCTTGAAGGAATGCCACTGGGTCTAGTGGCCTATTGGGCTAATGTCTATAGTAGGGGGCTGTGTTCGACTTCATGACCACATGTTCAAATCCTGGCCTTTCATCCTTCTGAGGTCGATAAAATTAATACCATTGAGTTGGGTAGCAATAAACATCAGTTATTCAGCACCAATATATCATTGGGTGAATGTGCGCTTAATAAATACACGTTATGTTATCTCTTTATAGTGTAGCCACTTCAGGAGGGGTTTCCGCTTTAGAGGTGTATTCAGGCCCTGGGTGTTCAGAGTAATCATGCTAAGTGGAGACATACAATGTGCTGTGTGGGTCAAGTCTAGAAAGCACATCTCACCTGAAGGGATGAATAACCCTCCCTCCAGCGGGGCGCGTGCTTGTGTAATGGTCTTGTGAAAGGTTTCAGGCCGGAATGGATCGACATAACCCTGACCTGCTTTCCCAATCTGCACCAAAGAAAATAAATACAGAACAAGGAATGACAAAAGAAAGAATTTTGTGGGAGGCTACAAGGACTTCCTCTTTTCGAAGGAAATAATGCGTTTTCGTCAGGACATGAGGTGTGAGGTTCTTCCGCCATTGGATATCCGAGAAGACCCAATGTATCCGGTTGAGTACTATATCCATGTCCATCAGTAGACTTAGCATATCACGGACGTGGGCGGCAAGATCACCACAGGATTGGTCAGTTTAATGCCTCTAATCCGAAGATTATTGCGTCATGAGCGATTCTCTCCATCATCGATTTTCTGTATCATTGCTTGTTGCTCCTGCTCGAATATGGCGGCCCTCTCCAAGAGTGTGTCCTGTTCATGGTCGCACTCGGCAACCGCACTCTGCAAATGTTCCACTGGATGTCTAATTTTTGGACATAGTGGTCTAAGTCACCTATTGTTTTGTTAATGTCCTGACGCAATGATAACAGTTCCTTTTTGAACTCTTGGTGAGTGGGGTAAACATCTGTTTTTCACGGAGTTCACTAGTCAACGAGGTGTCATTGGGTAGAGGTTTATCCTGTTTGTGTGGGAAGAAGGCTTCTTTAGTGTTGGTTCCTTTGGACAGTTTTTGTTTGGCTGTGGCCATGTTGGCATAGTCTCCGTCTGGAATGTGCAGTAGGGTGGATCTGGGTTTCAGAGTGACCATAGGCTTTGCACTGTCAAACGTTAAGGTGGGTGGCCAGATATCAATATTCCCTCGGGGTTAACGGTGCCAGGAACTTAAAGAGGTAGGGAGGAGGGTAGGGCAAACTCTGCTGGATGCTCCCAGGCTGGCAGGTAACTTTCCAGTGGACTCAGGGGCAAAGGAGTGTAACTCTTAGTGAACTGTGCGCTAGTCAGGTTGAGGTGTCCCACTCCTGTCCCTTAAACTTGGTCAGCGCAGCTCTAAATGTCCTTTGACCCAGTCGCTCTGGACTCACACCAGTGTTTTATTGTGTGGCGGAGACAGAAGCCACTCCTTCACAGGTGCCAGGAGTCCTCTCTGTGAAGCATCCTCAGCACCTATGTCTCTTCGCTGGGAAAGAGGGGAAATGGTCCCTGATGGAGTCACTCTTTGTGGCCTGAGGGGCTGCTGCTATTTGCCACATAAGTACTCTGTCCCTGAGTACGCGAGCCACACCCTTCATCCGGCTTGTGGAGGCCATCTTGGATCCTGGTTGGGACTTCTCACTGATCTACTCCAAATTCAAATAATATTATAGGGCTTTGGTCTGCTTGAGCCCATGTAGTCACTCCTGGGAGGTTCTTGAACAGGGATACACGCACTCACCATCACAATCTAGTCCAATGATGGACACTTTTGGGTGTTCTGCTGGGCTTGGTGCACAGAGAGCAGAAGAGAAGCATATTGACGGGTCCCCGTCTTGCCACGCCACCCCCATAGCAACCTATTGTGGTCCTGAAGAATCTCCTCAGTGGGACCAAAATTAATTGAATTCCTGACTGCCAGGTCCAGTTCAAACCCAAGAGTCCAAGAAGCAAACTTCAAAGTTTCAGTGGGAAACCAGTAGGACATAAGGGATTTTAATGACTTTTCTACAGAGGGCTTGAGTCAAACTGAAATGTGCTGGCTTACACTTCTCAGATGTGTTTTGGGAGGAAGAAAACTGCACAACAATGAGAGGAACAGAAGCACCACAAGGATTCTGCCTGCACTAGTTCACAACCATCAAGATGGACCCTTGTGGTTGGTGCAGGATCGTCTTGTGTCTATGCACCATAAACCTTCAAGTAAGGTTTCAGCTAGGCACTAAGTAGACACATAGCATAAACTGCTAGTCTCACATAAGGCTCCAGTCATGCACTGACCAAATACTCAGCAACACATACAACAAGAAATTGGCACTTACTAATACTGAGTGATTGAGCAGGGATTCTGCCATGGACACAATGAGGCATACAGTCAGGGAGGCAATAACAGTGAGGAGGGTTTTGGGAGTTATTTTTTTTAAAAATCCAATGAACATAGGAATACAATTTATACCAGCATAGTTATACCCAGTATTCGTTGATGGAAATGGTGTAGGTGTCCATCTGGGTTCCATGCATTAGTTGAACTGCACAAGAATTCTGAAATAAAATGAATGCATGAGTGGGAGCACAACAAGGAGAGGTGCCGCCATGTCCACGGTGTGCCAGAATGCATTGAATCAATGAATGAATGAGTGAAAAAGAAGAGAAGTAGAAGAAGCTAACTAATGGCGGTTAAGAAGTGAACAGCCAGGTCTTTAAGGCCTTACAGAATAAGGTGTGAGATTGAAGGCAAGAAATGAATGTATGACGTTACATCGCATACATTGTCAATGCATGGCTTTACAACGTGGTTGTTACAATGACCACGTTGTTACCACGCGTGCCATTACATCGCAAGTCGTTTCAACGACTTGCTGTAGGGGCGCGCTGGACTTAGGAATAGTATTAATTACTATTCCTTCTCCAGTTTAACCAACAGCAGGGAAGGTGTTAGATTTAAAATCCAACACATTCCCTGGTGTTTCAGGCCCCCTATAGCAAGTCGTTGATAAGACTTGCAATGTAATGGCACGCGTGGTAGCAATGAGGTCGTTGTAACGACCGCGTTGCAAAGCCATTGCGTTGTGGAAACAGCGTTGTAAACGCTGTTTCCCGCTAGCGATTGATGGAGGAAGAGAGTGCCACAACGTGGATGCTGCCACTGAGAAGGCTCTTCTCCCCCATCTTGATCTCTTGAACCTAGGTGTCTTTAAAATATATTTTCCTGAGGACCGAAGCTGTCTGGGGGGAGAGCAGTGAAATAGATCACTGAGTTGTTGAGGGTCTCTGTTGTTGAGGACATTGTGGACCAAGCAAAGAGCCTTAAAGGTAATTCGCTTGGTAACAGGAAGCCAATGGAGTTTGTGAATCCATACAGAGACAGACTGAAATTTGGGGACATCAAGAATCAGTCTGGCAGCTGCATTCTGGACTAGCTGCAGTTTCGCAAGGACTGTCTTGTTAATGTCCAGATAAAGAGCGTTACAATAATCCAGTCTAGACATAACATTGAGAATATACTTTGGTGGATGGCAGAGTTAACCAACTGTAGATGCTCCAGGAGCTACAGTGGCCCTTCAGACTACACCATCCGAAGACACTGTGTCCTAGTTTCTGTTCCTAAAGGAAGAGAAAGGCCTAAAGTAGGCATGATGGATGACCAGTGGGTTTTGAACCTTTGGAGCAAATTGTATTTGAGCGCTGCCATTGCTTACCTTCCACTCTTCAATTTGTGAAGTTACCATTACCACTTCCATCCCACCAACAGAACCACAGTGGCATTACTCTGATTTCCCTAGTTATTGTCCAGCCATTGCTGTGCAGAAATTTACAAAAAACAATCATCGAGCAGGACCAAGTTCAATCTTGTGGAGAAGGATCTGAAAATTACTTCTAGATCCACTCTTGGTGACAAAGTAAAGTAAGTGTTGCATAGACGTAAGAGTCAGGTATATGAGTGTGTGACATTCCAAGGGATTGGACTAAGACATTGAGGCGAATGTACAGTGGTTCCTCACTATACAGCAAGTGAGTGAATGCCTACATGCGTGGTCAATGTCTATAGGATGAGTATGAGCTGGTTTTGAGCTCCTTTTGGACTCTTTGGGCGCAATGCAAAACAGAGCATAGCCAGTGTGACATTATTGATAGGTATCTCCTAGCAATCGTAGGGCAGTCTGACCGGTATGTGAGGGCGGATCCTCACCACCAGTACGCCTGATGCAAGCGTGTGACTGGCCAGGTGGGCGAATGTGAGGACCTGACATGAGGTGTTCAGATGAGTATGGTTTAGGTGATAGAGAGCTGCAGCAGTCTGCAATCTCCGCGAGGGAAGCAGGCTCTCAAAACCTTGCTTAGTCTCTAGGGAAGTCCTTGCTTGCAAAAGACCCAAGAGGGAAGGGCCTGATGAGGATTCAAAGGTAGGGTATGAGGATACTAACCCGATCCAAATCCAAGGGTGGCAGATTCTTTGAGTACTCCAAACCTTCTCTGAGGACATGATAATAGACCTGTCAAGTCAGACAGTGGCAAGAGACAGAGAGGGCATTAAGGGCTTCATGATGAGATGTCCCAAAACTAGTGGTGGAGGAACTAGGGCTTGAAATGATAATACCGGTCAGTGTCTGCACCCCAGTATTCAAGCATCATGAGCTTTTAACCCAGAATGGAGAATAACATACCAGAGCCAGAATAACCACTCCAATTCTGCATGTTCTTTCCAACATCAGGGTCATTTCCAAGCACATTTATCTCCTTCTTTAAGCAGGAGGAAAATGGAAATAGCAACATGTTGAGCCTGATTCACAAAGGTAAGTTACACTTACTAAAAAAACAGTAGTAAGTCCAGCACTACACATGGCCAACCACTGGTACTGCAACACAATCCTATAATTAAAGTATTTTATACCTAAATAATAATTAGGTACTATGTTTATATATTTCTAACCATTACTTTATATTTATTTCTATATTTAACTCTTTTATATTATTAATTTAGCATTATTTCCTATGGAATACCCTCATGGGTGATAGTGCACTTCACAAATTCATATAACATAGCATAACATTTTAAGTACCTAACTCAATTATTGGTTGGCTATGTGTAGCACTGGACATACTATTTGTTAGCAGTAACTTACACATAGGGGCATATTTACGTTCCCTGGCGCATCCCTGCATATCAGCAGGGATGCGCCAGGGAAAATGCGTCACGCAAGTTTACCCTTGCGCCACGTCCGATGCGCCGCATTTACAATGCGGCGCATCGTGGCGCAAGGATAAACAGATGCGTGACGCATCTGCCAGCGGAAGGTTGGCGCAGTGCTGAAGTTGTGTCGCAAGCGCGACGCAACTCCAGCACTGTTCCAACCTTCCCTATCCCTAACATGGTGCGTCAATCCTTACGCCTGCTTGAAGCAGGCGTAAGAATTCGACGCACCAGCGTCGGAAAAGTGACTGCGTGAAATCTTGTAGATTTCACTACGTCACTTTTCCGAGACGCGCCTGCGCCGGAACGCCCCCCCCCTGCGCCGGTACGCCCACATGAAACCTGACGCAGGTTTCATGTGGCGCAGGGGTTTACTACGTGACGCATCTCCCTAGATGCGTCACGTTGTAAATATAGCGCAACGCGGCGCATGGTTTGCGTCGCCGCTGCGTCACATGCGTGACGCAACGGCGGCGCAAAAGTGGTGCAAGGGGCTTGTAAATATGCCCCTCAGTGTTTTGAATAGTAGTAGTAAACTTACTCAAGAGTGTAAATTTACTCAAAAGTGTACGTTACTTTTGTAAATCAAGCACATTACGTTTTACCGATTCCTTTACCACATCAGGTAAAACTAGTAATTTGGTGGGGCAGTATTCTCACCGAGGACACTGCTTTTCCTAACTGCTAATCACCATTAAGTGAGCTAATCACACAGGTAATCACTAGCGCCAAATGTCCTGCTGCTGGCTCAGGCAGTGGGGCAGTTCCTTACCTATACAACTCTGGTGGGTGCTGTCCCTAGTCTAAACATCTGCGGGACATTAGCTCAATTGTCCTGAAAGGAAGGAACCGAAAGGGTAATGTCTCAGTATGACCCACAGGTCTGCCAGGCCTCTCCCACAGGACTATTCACATCACCCATAGTTAGTGGTTGAGCTCACGGTTGGGAAGGCAGCAAGTGCCAGTGCTGTTAGCTAAGGAGGCATATAAGGACCTGCTAGAGCAGGCTGATACTTGCTCCAAATATCCCCATTGTATGAGTGTTGAGAATCCATGTAAGGTAGTCTATGTGAATCTGTACAATTAGGTCTGGGTGGATCTAATCTCCCCAAGTTTGGTCCCCAGTGATGACTGAAGATCCCATTCACAAAATGTAATCCAGGAATAATTGTGCCCAATGACGCTGGGAAGAGGAGGTTATTATATAAAGCGTACACAGGTCCTGGACGAGTTACACACCAGGTAAAATCACAAAACCAAACTTAGGACTGTTTACCTGTTCCTGTTAGAATACTACTTGTTGTGCAACTACTGATCCTACTGTATGGGAACAGGGGCTACTCCATTGCCTGGTACCCTCATTTAACCAAGTGAAAGTGGACAGCAACTAGCACACACAGTAATAACAAGCATTGACAAAGTCAGTAACTCTGTTCGTGACAAGCCTGCTTTTTTTTTTTTTTTTAAACATAAGAAATAAGCATCAAAAATATCACAGTTACAAAAAAGTAATCAAAATTAAAATGTGAAAATGGCTAAAGGTGGCATGCATATATTTTTAATTGAAATGAAATAAAAACATGACCGATTACTAAAATGACCCAAACCAAACTAAACAAATAGAGTTAAATATTAAATAAAATCCGAAATTGGTATACAAGCCCTGGCACTGAAAAGGACTACTTTCTAGGTGGATGTGCATATCTGCTAGAACAAAATGCCATCACCCCCAGTGAAAAGAGCCAATGGCTGAGGTGGGCTGAAGCAGTGCCCCCAGTTGTAAGCTCTGGTGGGTGGATGCAAAATGTGAATGAGAATTAATAAGACCTATTTCAGGGGTGAGCCCTTCTCAAGCAAAGGCATAATCCTTGTCAGGCTGAACCTCAAACAGTCATTAAATTAAACTGTGCTGAATCCTCTGGTACATTGGCACAAAAGCAGTCAGGTTTAACTTAGTGGCAATGTGTGAAGTATTTATGCAACACACAAACAGTATTAAAGTGAAAAAACAACACAAAAAATTCCACAGAAATTTAGAAAAATAGAGTAAAATTTAATAAATTATTTGACACCAAAACGACAAAAATCCAAAGAGTAGAACTTGAGATATGCATTTTTAAAGATTTCAGGTAAATATGGTGCCGAAAGGCACAAAGCACTGCTTGTGGTTATCTGGTTGTGTGAGACAGGGTAAAAGTCACAAGTTCAGGCCAACCACGATGAAGTGCGGGCCAGATACAGAGATCAGATTGGTCCAGCGGAAAAAGTTAGGGGCACATTTACAAGCCCCTTGCGCCACTTTTGCGCCGCCGTTGCGTCACGCATGTGATGCAGCGGCGACGCAAACCATGCGCCGCGTTGCGCTATATTTACAACGCGACGCATCTAGGGAGATGCGTCACGTAGTAAACCCCTGCGCCACATGAAACCTGCGTCAGGTTTCATGTGGGCGCTACCGCGCAGGGGGCGTTCCGGCGCAGGTACGCCTCGGAAAAGTGACGTAGTGAAATCTACAAGATTTCACGCAGTCACTTTTCCGGCAGCTGATGCGTCGAATCCTTACGCCTGCTTCAAGCAGGCGTAAGGATTGACGCACCATGTTAGGGATAGGAAAGGTTGGAACAGTGCTGGAGTTGCGTCGCGCTTGCGACACAACTTCAGCACTGCGCCAACCTTCCGCCCGGCAGATGCGTCACGCATCTGCTTATCCTATGCGCACGATGCGCCGCATTGTAAATTGCGGCGCATCGGACGTGGCGCAAGGGTAAACTTGCGTGACGCATTTTCCTGGCGCATCCCTGCTGATATGCAGGGATGCGCCAGGGAACGTAAATATGCCCCTTACTTTTTAAAGTCCAGCGTGAAGAGTGCTGTTCACAGTAAAGGGTAGGGCCAGACTGGCTGTAGTAGCACTAGGGGGCATATTTACAAGCCCCTTGCGCCACTTTTGCTCCGCCGTTGCGTCACGCATGTGACGCAGCGGCGACGCAAACCATGCGCCGCGTTGCGCTATATTTACAGCGTGACGCATCTAGGGAGATGCGTCACGTAGTAAACCCCTGCGCCACATGAAACCTGCGTCAGGTTTCATGTGGGCGTACCTGTGCAGGGGGCGTTCCGGCGCAGGTGCGCCTCGGAAAAGTGACGTAGTGAAATCTACAAGATTTCACGCAGTCACTTTCTCGGCAGCTGGTGCGTCGAATCCTTACGCCTGCTTCAAGCAGGCGTAAGGATTGACGCACCATGTTAGGGATAGGAAAGGTTGGAACAGTGCTGGAGTTGCGTCGCGCTTGCGACACAACTTCAGCACTGCGCCAACCTTCCGCCGGCAGATGCGTCACGCATCTGCTTATCCTTGCGCCACGATGCGCCGCATTGTAAATGCGGCGCATCGGACGTGGCGCAAGGGTAAACTTGCGTGACACATTTTCCCTGGCGCATCCCTGCTGATATGCAGGGATGCGCCAGGGAACGTAAATATGCCCCTTACTTTTTAAAGTCCAGCGTGAAGAGTGCTGTTCACAGTAAAGGGTAGGGCCAGACTGGCTGTAGTAGCACTAGGGGGCATATTTACAAGCCCCTTGCGCCACTTTTGCTCCGCCGTTGCGTCACGCATGTGACGCAGCGGCGACGCAAACCATGCGCCGCGTTGCGCTATATTTACAACGTGACGCATCTAGGGAGATGCATCACGTAGTAAACCCCTGCGCCACATGAAACCTGCGCCAGGTTTCATGTGGGCGTACCGGCGCAGGGGGGGGCGTTCCGGCGCAGGTACGCCTCGGAAAAGTGATGTAGTGAAATCTACAAGATTTCATGCAGTCACTTTTCCGACGCTGGTGCGTCGAATCCTTACGCCTGCTTCAAGCAGGCGTAAGGAATGACGCACCATGTTAGGGATAGGGAAGGTTGGAACAGTGCTGGAGTTGCGTCGCGCTTGCGACACAACTTCAGCACTGCGCCAACCTTCCGCCGGCAGATGCGTCACGCATCTGCTTATCCTTGTGCCACGATGCGCCGCATTGTAAATGCGGCGCATCGGACGTGGCGCAAGGGTAAACTTGCGTGACGCATTTTCCCTGGCGCATCCCTGCTGATATGCAGGGATGCGCCAGGGAACGTAAATATGCCCCTAGGTGTTTTCCCGGTGGGCTGGAAGGGCGGGGACCGGTTTCAGAGCGGTGGGGGCTTTTTTTATTACTATGGGCCAATTTTGCAGCAGTGCTGCAATCTCAGCCCCCTGTCACAAAAGCAGCAGCAGTGTTTCCCACCAGAACCACTTCCCCACCCGCCCTGCGGCAGGTCTGACTTTATTGCCAGGGCTGGTTTGCGTGCCCAGTGCTGCCCTGGTGAAGGGAGCTGCGATGAGCAGGGAGAGCGTTGCAGATGTTCGTCACAGTAGCGCGAAGAGCAGGCCGGACATCGTGGACAGTCATTGCTGTATCTCCAAGATCCTTTCAGGCATCGCGGATGGTCATGCTGGAGATTTGTGTTGGCTGTCACAGCAGGCTGTTGATGCTACAGCACACAGTGCAGATCTCGTTTTACCGGATGTCGCTGTCAGTCACTGTAGTGTGATGGTCCGGCTCACCAGAGCTTTGCTTTGGCGGTCGGTGAGGGAGGGAAGATTTTGGCATGAACAGGCCAATATGTGGTTGCATAGAGCCCAAAATGTAAGGATTTCTCATTTGCTTCAATGAGGAGTTCAACTGACACCACACCAAGGGTCCGAGATGGGGAAGGCACCTCTTGGGACTCAGTGACTCACTCCAGCAGAGGTTAGCAGGGCTTAGGCAGATCTAGCCGCAGGTCCGGAAAGGTCCAGTTGCAGCAGATCACCTGGGCAGTTAGTTACAGAGAGGCCTCTGTTGCTTGTTCTGTTTCTGGAGCTCAGAACGGGAGGTCAATCAGCTGATCTTTGAAGTCACTTCAGCCTGGGCTGAAGGGTGCAGGTCCACAGTTCCTTTTCAGCCAGCAGGGCAACCCTCAAGCAGCAAGGCAGCAGGGTGTCCTTTTGTAGTATCCACAGGTCCAGGAGTGTACTGAAGAGTGGGTCTGAGCGTTCCCTTTTTAGGTCGAGCTTTGATCAACCTGTTATTTCTCTTTTGCGGGGTTTGGCAAACCCACCAATTGCCACTGGTTACTATCTAAGTCATTCAGAAATACTGCCTTCTTATTGGTGCATTTCTGTAAAAGTCCCTCCTTTTTAGGTCGAGCTCGATCGACCTGTTGTTTCTCTTCTATCGGCATATGGTACACCCACCAATTGCCATTGGTTGTTAGGTGTGTTAAAAATGCCTGATTGTTATTGGTTCATTTGTTTAAATGCCCCTCCTTTGAGTGCTTAGCTCCCTCCCTGGCGATTTAATTAAGAGAACATTTTGTTTGGCCATCACACACTGTTACAGTGTGTGATGGCCCGCCTCCCATCTGGTTTTCAGAAAGGCGATACCAATGCCATATTTACACTCCCATACCATACCATGCCAGCCGTGAAGTGCTGTATTACACGGGCACCCTCACCTTCCCCAATTCGCTCTGCTCGTTGTCAGCACTCATCATGGGCTCTGCACTGCAGCCCCGTTGGCCATTGCCCCACTGCCTGCTATGTAATAAGGACCGCTGCCGGGTCTGTGTGCCCACAGACCCCCCCCAACACCCTTCTTATGTACCCAGGAAGCGGTGCACCGGCGAGTGATCTAACAATAGGTGTCAATGCATCTCAGCCTCGCTGCTGCTTGTGTCTCCCCCTTATGTTCATCCAGAAATGAACTAAGCCACAGTGTAACCTGCGCTGTTCCCAGAAGAAGGGGATATTCCCGAAGCCCACTAACTTATACACAGGCAAAACACTAACAAATAAACAGCTGCTCTACCGGACCTGAAAGTGACTCCTCCTTTCTCCCGCCGCAGCACTGCACTCGCCAAGATCTTAAACAGGCCCAGGCCAAGCACACCTGCAGCAGACGCGGTGAGCACAGAGGCCTTCCGGTGCCTGGCTCAGAGACAGCATTGCAGTCTGCCCAGAGGTTTATCCATGTCACCAGTACTTGAGGAGATGGCAGTAGTCAAGGTCATAGCTTGTATATTTATGAAGCCCTTTTACAAGAGCATGTCTGCCACATGACAAGGGTAACATCATCAGACGAAGTCTCCCTCACAGACTGAAAAACAAATGATTTTACTGATCTTTGATGTGATAAAAAAATAAGCAATCATTTGCAATTCAATCGGTCTCGCCTTTGGGACTTTATATGTATTTAGCTATGCAGCACATTATCCTGGGTTCTGAAACATCTACTGTTCTTTAACATGGAGGGAAAGTAAGCACAAAACTGTGTGACACACCAGGTATGGCAACACATGGTGAGAAATATTGCCTTTCAGCGGGAAATGGTATAGTCCAAAGCTCTGTTTTTAATATAAAATCAGGGCCTTCGGTGGTCATATCACCCAAAATACAAGATTTGGAAAAAATATTATTATCTACGGGTGCTCATGGAAGACAATTTCTATTGGAATCTAGAGAATGCTAAAGTAATTCTGGTATTTTAATGACCTCTTCTGGTCATTTTCTATCAAGAAAGTTAAATAGAGGCATTTGCCAGAAAAATTAAAAAAAGAAAGTCCCTCAGCAGAAAGCAATTCTGGTATTTTACTGTCTTCTGCTGGTCGTTTTCTATCAAGACAGTTAAACAGAGGCAGTTGAACAGAAAAAAAGTCCCTAAGCGGAAGCAGACAAGTCCTAGGGCTGATCTCCAGAGCCCACAAAGTACATACAAATATAAGTATATACTAAAGTATATACAAGAGGTCTCGAATGCTCAACCTAAAAATCAGGAGCTTTGTGCACAGATAATACATCGGAATTGTTTTTGCCCTGTACCTGCTTCTAAAGTAAAGCCAGACGATTTTGTGTTTTATCACATTTGAGCTTGTGGGCTCTATCCTGCAACACTTGTGTATAGGCGAGTGTATCTTTCAAGTTTAAAAGGAAATTACATTTCACAGACTATTTTCAGAGCCGTGGAAGAAGTTTGTTTTTGTTGGCACATAACATGCAGTGAAATGTACAAACAAGATTCTGTATTGCTTTTCCAGAGCCAATGTCCTTGCGTATTTTACAGCACAAGTTTAGCCAAGCTCCCTGTAAGTAAAGCTAGGAATTGCAGATATTAGCGACTCTGACTGCAATAAATATTTTCCTAAGACATATTTCACCTTACTCACTCTCACTCAACATGTGTTACCTTTTTTCACATGCACAGCCTGTATTGTATTATCTTTGTGCATTCTTGCTTCTGTGGAACTGTTGACATGCCATAAAAGAGATGGGGGCATATTAGCAAGACCCACGTTAAAATTATCGCCGTTTTAGCGGCAGGAAACTGCCGCTAAAACGGCGATAATGGGCTTGCTAATATGCGTTATAGAATTCCAATAGAAGCCCAGGTTAGATGTGCAGGACATCTAACCTGGGCTTCTATTGGAGTTCTATAACGCATATTAGCAAGCCCATTATCGCCGTTTTAGCAGCAGTTTCCTGCCGCTAAAACGGCGATAATTTTATCGCTGGTCTTGCTAATATGCCCCATGGTCTCTTAGGGATCTGTGTTAGTGGCTTTTATAGTGATACATTTTATTTGCAGTTTCTGTTTGTTACTATTATAAGATACACAACATTCCCCGTTTTACAAAATCTTCAAACATAGGGGCAGATTTACAAGAAAGTGACTTAGTGCGTGCTGCAAGCCATTTTGCTGCGCCGCACTGAGTCACTTTCAAAGCACAGGGATGCGACATATTTACAACAATATGTCGCATCTCTTTGCTTCCTCCTGCACTGGCGCACAAACCGCTGCAGTGCGCGGGCGCAGGCACTCTTGCACCATGATGCAAGGATGCCTGTGTCGTTTGGAGATTGTTTTTGTGCAGGAAGGGTTCCCTTGCTGCACAAAAACAATCTGAAATGCCGTTTTCAACTTCTATGTGTGCTGCATTAGCACACAAAGAAGTTGAAAAACATCATTGTTTCAATGATTGTTTATGTGCAGGAAGGGACACCTTCCTGTACAGAAACAATCATTAGAGGTGATTTCCTCTTTCTATGCGTGCTGCAAAATGCAGCACGCATAGAAAGAATTAAAACAAACGAGGAGAAATGAATACATTTCTCCTCGTTGCGCCTCCCTACGCCGAGGCGTAGCAGTCACACGCATTTCCAGATTTACGATTCCTCGTAAATCTGGAAATGTGTCTGGTTCCATGGGTGTTGCGTGGGAACACCCACAGCAAGACCCATGGAACGTCCCTTTAATGCAAAGTGCTGCGTGCAAAGGGGCCATATTTACAAGGACAGGAAAAGTCACGCAGGGTGGCTTTTCCTGTCCTTGTAAATATGGAGCTGTAAAATGCGCCACCGGTACGTCACAAAAGGTGATGCACCAGTGGCGCAAGGGGCATGTAAATCTGCCCCATAACATCTATAAAGCTGAAGAACAGTTGTGTAACAAAACCTGAATATGTCCAGGTTGGAGTTTTGATCTGTTAGTCTTTTATTGACAATGTCATGCTTGCTGATATTAAAAGCTGCACCATCACAGTTTTAGGTGTCTCCTGCAGACTTTTAGCTATCAGTTGTCGATTACCTTTGTAAATAAATGCCAAAACAAAATGGGATTTGGGCCAAGCCGTTGGTTTCTATCGGTTGGGTTTTTGTCACTCTCATTTGCTTGTTTATTTTATGTCTTTTGTTCCCCTTCTTGATTTTGTCTCACATCTGGGTCATATATTTTTTTTACATCCTTTGGACTTCGGACTGGATGGCTTGTATCTTTCCAGTGGTTGCATTAAGGTAACTACTTTTTTCTCCTTTTCTTGCTGCTCTCTAGAGGAGGGTATTTGTTGTCATACTCTCTCCCTCTCAGCCTGCTTCCAGACTCCAACCCTCCCCTCTTGCTTTTTCCATGTTGCTCCCCTTCCCACCCATCAATAATTCCTCATTCTAAGTCTTCCACACAGTACTGCCAGCTCCTACTTTGGTCCCGTCAGTAATTCCTCATTCTTAGTCCTTTAGACAGTACCGCAAGCTGCTACTCTGGTCCCATTGCTAATTCCTCATTACTACTCCTCTAGACAGTGCTGCAGCTGCTTCTCTAGTCCGGTCAGTAACTCCTCCTTTCTAAGTCCTCTAGGCAGTGCTGCAGCTATGTTTCTGTTCCCAGTGGTAATTCCCCATTCTAAGTCAGTGCTGCAAACTGTTACTCTGGTCCCATTGGTCATTCCTCATTTTAAGTCCTCTAGACAGTACTGCAAGCTGCTACTCTAGTGCCATTGGTAATTCCTCATTCTAAGTCCTCTAGACAGTACTGCAAGCTGCTACTCTGGTCCCATCGATAATTCCTCATTATAAGTCCTCTAGACAGTACTGCAAGCTGCTACCCAGGTACCATTGGTAATTCCTCATTCTAAGTCCTCTAGACAGTACTGCAAGCTGCTACCCTGGTACCATTGGTAATTCCTCATTCTAAGTCCTCTAGACAGTACTGCAAGCTGTACTCTGGTCCCAGTGGTAATTCCTCATTATTACTCCTCTAGACAGTGCAGCAGCTGCTTCTCTGGTCCCGTCGGTAACGCCTCCATTCTAAGTACTCTAGACAGTACTGCAGCTGTGTCTCCATTCCCAGTGGTAATTCGCCATTCTAATTCATCTAAGCAGTGCTGCTAGCTGCTACTCTGGTCCTGTCGTTAATTCCTCATTTTAAGTCCTCAACACAGTGCTCCTAGCTGCTACTCTTGTCTCGTCAGAAATTCCTCATTGTAGGTCCTCTATACAGTACTGTTAGCTGCTACTCTGGTGCCATTAGTAATTCCTAATTCTAAGTCCTCTAAACAGTACTGCAAGCTGCTACTCTAGTCCCATTGGTAATTCCTCATTTTTAGTCCTCTAGACAGCGCTGTAAACTGCTACTCTGGTCCCTGTGGTAATTCCCCATTCTAAGTCATCTAGGCAGTGCTTCTAGCTGCTACTCTAGTCCTGTTGTTAATTCCTCATTCTAAGTCTTCGACACAGTGCTCCTAGCTGCTACTCATATCTCTGCGGTACTTCCTCATTCTATGTCCTCTAGACAGCACTGTTAGCTGCTACTCTGGTGCCATTAGTAATTCCTCATTCTAAGTCCTCTAGACAGTACTGCAAGCTGCTACTCTGGTGCCATTGGTAATTCCTCATTATTAGTCCTCTAGACAGTGCGGCAGCTGCTACTCTGGTCCCATTGGTAATTCCTCATTATTAGTCCTCTAGACAGTGCAGAAGCTGCTTCTCTGGTCCAGTCGGTAACTCCTCCATTTGAAGTTCTCTAGACAGTGCTGCAGCTGTACATGTGTCTCCGTTCCCAGTAGTAATTCCCCATTTTTTGTCCTCTAGGCAGTGCTGCAGCTGCGTCTCTGTACATACATCCACTACACTCCAAACTAAAGCACATAGGTAAAAGACATTGTCATTTGCAACGCCAATGGCTCTAACTCAGAAAAATGCGAGACCGTTTGCATTGCAAATGCTTGTTCTGTTTAGCTCTCTTTCGGCGATTTCACTCAGAGAACATTTTCTTTGGCCATCACACAGTACAGCTTGTGATGGCCTCTCTTCCCTCCTCCCATCTGGCTATCGCGAGATGGAAAAGTCACGCTTTGCTTTGTTTGCATGCCTTTCTGGCCGCGTGGCGCCCTGTCTGCTAGAGCTGTGTTATAATTAGCACTCAGCAATGAGCAAAAGCAGCTCTCCCAGGGTCCGCGCTGCACACAGCTTGGGTAAGGGCTGGTGTAACCACCCACCCATCTGCCAGCGTGTTCTGCATGTGTATCATTCAATACCCGGGAAAGTTTTGATTTGTATTACTTTTTTAAAATAAATGCGAATAGTCTACGCCCTTCTGAACCATCGACTTTCCCCATATAAATAAAATGGGTAAAACATTTTCTTCATTTGTCTATTTCCCCAATCCCCCTACCCCGCCCCCATCCTCACAGTCACTTTAAGTCGCTCTACGTATTGTTCAAGGTCAGATAATAAACATGCCGACGTGAAAGTATGAGTAGAAAATGCTGCTTACATTTCTGTCTAATAAAATCCTAAGAAGCAGCTTGCGCAGTTTCGGTTTACAGACGGAGTACAAGCAGTGTAAATCATCGTTGCAGGAAGGAGCCACGTCAACAATGCACATGACGCTTGTGGCGTGAAAGCAACTGTAGCATGCGAGCTGGGGCGATGGTGTGGCACGCGCTGCAAATAAACAGGTAACAGATGCAACCACCTTTGTTTTGCACACACGTCTCTTGCCACAGCGACAGAGTCAGCTAAATGTTGCCAAAAAAATATGAATCCTTACAGGGAGCCATTAAATAATCACATAAGCCATCAATTGGTTATTTTTAGGTCTCGGCCTGCACCAGCGCTTGCGCTGGTCTGGCCGAGAGTTTTAGTAAGCGCGTTTTGGAAGTGCAAACACTGGCTTTTGGGCTGGTGACCAGCTTGCGTTC
This sequence comes from Calotriton arnoldi, assembly GCA_963921515.1. NCBI lineage: Eukaryota > Metazoa > Chordata > Amphibia > Caudata > Salamandridae > Calotriton > Calotriton arnoldi. The sequence continues at coordinate 1,051,701 of CAWUFW010006877.1, forward strand.
ACGGTGGCGTGCACGCGCGCCATCCATTCCTCGCATCGCTGGCGAGGCGCCATCTGCCTTTCCTCCCCTCCCTCACCCCTCCTCCCCTCCCTCACCAGAGAGCGCGTTTCTTGTTTACTGTGGCTCAAATATTGTATTGAAGACAGTAAGAGAAGTCGCAGACAAAGATCCAATTAGTTCAAGTACAACATGGTAAATATTAGTGATGGCCTCGCTATACTATGGTTCTTGAAATGAAAGCCTGGCTTAACTTAAATGTTTTTAGATTGATGGGGCATATTTTTCATTCCTTAAGTTTAAAACAAAGTTCAGTATATTTAAGGAACTGAAAGATGCTTCACGGGGCAGTGCTCTCAGTAGCTCAGAATGTCAAAAGTGTAAGGCGGCTGCCACAACTCTTCGTACATGTGGTATTTATTGGAAGAAAAAAAAGCAGAGAAAGGAAAGTAATAGACTTGGAACTTCGCCCCATGCTTCATAGGACGGTCAAATGGCATTTTACAGTTTATGTGCTCCTTGCATAAATTTAATGCTTTTGCTAATGGCAACAGGTTTTTGTGCGGGAGCTTGAAAGAATCTTGCTTTGGTTTAATAATCACCTGTTTTTTCCCAGTCAGCTTTTGAAAGACCCACAAGTGTTGTTTGCAGGGTACAAGGTTCCACATCCTCTAAAGTATAAAATCGTAATTCGAGTTCAGACCACTCCTGACTACAGTCCGCAGGAAGAATTCACCAACGCCATCACTGATCTCATCAGCGAGCTTTCCCTGCTAGAGGAAAGATTCAGTGTATGTCTTTTTGTTTGTCTCCTTTCGTTCGGGTTTAATTTATTAAATAAAGTGTTTTACTTTTATTTAAGAGCTTAAATTGTAAGATAATGTTTTGAATAATTGTTACTAAACAGTCTTAAAAGGCTTTACACAGTTGTCACTCTCTTCATGAAAGAGCACTTTAATTCCAGTGGCATGCTTCAGTTACATTGCAATAGTCTGCGTAGTCTAGAATCTTGAGATTCAGAAGGGAACAGATACTCCCAGCCACTTTAGTTGAAAAGTAGGAAAAAAGCTATAAAGGAACAAGCATTGACATAGCCAAATAGGTCTCGCCTTTGGGACCTTATAAGTGTTTAGACATGCAACAGTTGATGTTGTTGCACCAAGGAAATTGTACTGCATAACTAAATACTTATAAGGTTCCAAAGGGCGAGACCTATTGGCTATGCCAATGCTTGTTGTTCTTGTAAGTCGCTTGTGCTGAATACTCAGCACCCACCGACATACTATAAAAGCCGTTAATAGATAGGAATGAAACGAGACAGGGGAAACATTCAAATAGTATAGAAGAGATGCATTAATCTCTTCTACAGATCCCTTTCCTGCCAAAGTTCTTCGAGAGCTTTTCAGCACAGAGTGCTTGCTCCTCCCCCCACCCCCGCCTTCCTCTGTTCGCTGCATGTGACAGCTTGCAAATAAGGAAAATTGTGGTCACCATAAAGAACAGAGCCTTCCCCTCCTCCTCTCCTAAAGCGCCCTCATCCCTGTGCTCCGGTTTCAATCTCCCTCGTGCACCAAGTGTGTGAATTAACCATCATTTAGAGAAGAGCGCATTTTTAGGTCGAGCATTCAAGTCCTCTTGTATATACTTTAGTATATACTTCTTATGTACTTTAGTAAATACAGCCCACCCATAGGCTTCCCATTTGCTGGCTTCCTAGTCGCTCTCATATTCTTTTTCCCCATTTGTCATGCCTCTTCCTGTGTTTAGCCATCCCGAGAGCACGGACTAAGTACAATATAAATACACAGGTCACCATTTAACATCTGTTCAGGAACTCCTTTCTTGAAAAGCAATTCACAGGATTGGTCCCGTTTTCACCTGCTTGCTTCCGTTTTTGTAAACAGGTCTGTAAATCTTGTCATTTAGTCACATATGCTGTGCATTCAAAGAGCAAGTCAAATGTCTGATGCTGTTTTCCAACCCTTATTTTCTTTCTCACTCTGACTTCAAAGTTAGAGGATTTCCTGTTTTGCTTGCACTTCCCCAAAAACCCTCCCCCTTCGCTGCTTGAGCCCTGCCAGTGTGGCTTGTTTGTCCCTTTTCTCTAACTATTGAGTCACACCCCTGCAGTTCTCCCCTTTGAGTTAGAGCGTCTACCGCTTTCAAGCTTTCCCTTCAGAGCTTTCACTTTTCTCACTTTCGGACTTGTGCCCTGGTCGCTATTTAGCTTTATAAATGTAGCTCTCCCTGCTCAGGCAAGGCGTGCTTGTCACTGTACATGTACATTTACAGGACACTTAGCTGTGCGGGGATGCATGCGCTTCACATGGTGCCAGCGCTTTCTGGCAGGGCGTGTGATCTTGGTGTGTGTCAAGAAGGGTAACGTTTCACAAATGAAGAGGCAGTTTTGAAGTAAATGATGCTACTCCTGGGCGTGACAGCTTTTGAACATTTCCTGAAATGCAGCCTGAGGTTTTAAGACAAACATATTGAGTTTTATGGACTCTTCATTTGAGATGTAATAAATCGCTCCTTTCCCTTCCATTGATTGTTGAAAAAACTTGCATTTTTAATGTGAGCATAGCTTATTATAACCCATGTGCTTCTTTCAACATTGTTGATATTTACGTTTTCGTGGGAGCCTAAGAAAATCATTTAAAAAAATGATGCTTCTAATGTTGCCTGGTACAGAAGCAGTCTTACATTGGAAATGTGTATTTTTTTATATTCAAGCCAACATGAAGCAAATCAATCTCGTGGGATTTTATGTGCAGGGACATGTGCTTTAGATATAAATTTAGATATGAAGTGCCCCCTAGTGGAGAATTATTGCACATCTTAATATTTTATAAAGCGAGGGAATGTGCTGTTAAAAAGCGCTCTTTCTCATCTCTGTTTATTCTGCCTTCTAGCTGCTTCCAATGCTGTCTTCTTCAAAACCAAAGTCAAACTTACCGAGATGAGCATTCAACTGGAAGGCTGGTTTTACATCTTCCAAAGTATCCAGAGACGTCTGTCTAAATGACACGACGTCCCCCAAAATAATAATTTCCCTGCTCACAATAAGGTCTTTATCGTTGCCGGTGGAACGGAGCCAGTATTTTATCACGTTTGGTAGTCAGTTGACACTGGTGTTTTCCTTCCCTGTTGATTAATACAGTTATCCAGGTTTGATGCTTTTCTCTTGCACCTGTATTTGCTTTCAACAATTGCCCTTACATCCCTCCCTTTTATCAAAATTCAGCCACTAGTTAATTCTCTCAATATTTGTTTGGAAACTATGGGGCACATGCATCAAGCATTTTACCGGTCGCAAACGGGCCGATTCGCAGAATGGGCCCGCTTGCGACCGGTAAAATGATATTTCCGATGCATCAAGCCCAAAGGCATTCGCAATTAAGAAAATCACATTTTTTTACGATTTCCTTAATTGCGAATGCAGTTATTTGCGATTTCCTAACCGCGATGCATCATGCATTCGCAAATTGCGTTTTCGCAATTTGGAATTGCAAATTACCATCAACTTCAAGTTGATGGTAATTTGCAATTTCTTAGAAAAATGCATAAAATTGCATTTTCTAAGTGCCATGTGGTGCACACATATGCCATTAGGGCATATGTGTGCGCCACATGTGCACACATGCCAATTTTGGGGGTGTAGCAGGGTGGCCTTTTGGCCCCCTAGCACCCTTCAAACTGCATTCGCAATTTGCGAGTACCTATTTGGTACTCGCAAATTGCGAATGACTTCCCATTCATTCCTATGGGCGTCTAGGCTTATAGGAATGAATGGAAAGGCATTCCTTAATAGCGAGTCGCAATTTGCGAGTCACTATTAAGGAATTTGTAGGAATCGCAATTTTTTTTGCGATTCCTACATGCATAAGGAATTGTGATTCCTAAATAGCGATTCCCTAAAATTCACCATTTAGGAATCGCAATTCCATTCTTTGATGCATGTGGCCCTACGTTTTTTAATCAGTATATCTCTCTAAGAAGGAATATTCCACACAGAGCTGACCCTAAAGGTTTTATGGACTTCTAATATTTGTCATAGAGTGATTCAAATGGTCACAGGTTTGAATCCCGATGAGTGAACTCCTCATCTTTTCTAGGTTGATATTAAGTACCATACACCTCTTTTATTCAGCTCCAAGAACCCAGAGGTAAATGTTCATTTTCCCAAATATACTTTAAGTATGCCAGTATTACCTCACTTGTTTTTGTTTGCATATCAGTAATGTGAGGAGTAATACGATTTTTTTCGGTGTAGGCGACATGTCAGAGAAAAAGCCTCGTATGGCCAGAAGATACCCTATAATTTTACATTTCAACACAGGATAGACGCACCCAATAAACCCATGAAGATTAATCTTATGATTCAAAACGTTGCCATCTCTGCCAATGTAGATGTTTTTGCTTTTATTTCAATAGCAAAATGAAACAGATCTTATTTTCAGCTGTTTTTTGGCTTTTTTTAACCCACAATGGTAGCGGATAGTGAAAATTGGAAACTGAGATTTGGGTGCTGGTTACAATGTACAAGAAGAACTTGTGAGCATCGATAAAACTTTAGACTATTTGGGCGCAGCATGTTTTAGAGCATTATAAGCTTTTATGGATTAGTCCCCATGCAGCTATAGCCCTTGCTACTCTGTTGTTTGCATAATGGGTAACCTAGATTTTAATGTTCTCCAAAAACAAGGCAGTAAGCAAAAGTCTTAAATAGCATATGGTTGCTTTAATTACTTTTGGAAACACCTTAGAGATTGGGGTTGTCACAAAATTAAGGTCTGCGGTGCAGCAAAGCCTCATGGCCTACTATTGATCATTGTGCAAGTCTAGGTGTGGAAACGGTGAACTTATAATGACGACTGGCCCTGATTCAGAGAGATTTTGCTGTGACTTATTTTTAGAGAACCTATGGCTTATTGTTGACTTAGCCAGGAGTACTCCTGACTTGCCCCTGCAATACAGGAGTCAGTTAAGATTACTTGCCTCAAGGACAATCACACACGCTAAGCAACATCTTTATGGATTGGGTCCATTTAGTAGCTGAACGCTCAATGGACAAATAGGTACAGCCGTGTATGTCGTGTTTTTCGTCTGATATTGTCATTGAGTTATGTCTGTTGCTTCATAGTTGCCAGTCCTCATAGCTTTCTAGCGTTCCATAGGTACCAGGATTGTGTATGTCTTATATCCGTTCCTAATTTAGTGAATATTTCCAACTGAGCATTGGGAAGATCAGTAACCATTGGAATTCTGTACCGCCCTGCACTTTGTCCAAACTCAGTCTTTTTATAGCTGATGTTCCCTCTCTCATAACTTATTTATTAACGTTAGGAAAATACTTTCCATAATGATTGCAAATTTAATGCGTGCAGTTAGATGTACGAGACTGCCAACCAGGGCCCTTTTAAAAACATTTCGGATTCAGGAACATAAGCAAAACTCTTTGAATGCTTTATACGTGCTTGTCATTCAAGTTTGTAAAGCAGGATGTCATATGAACCATAAAGATAGTGCTGCTAAAACATAATAGAGCTAGTGCTGCTAAAACAGCTGATTGTGGTGCACAGAATCCACACCCAGGCAATTTTCAGGTGTGTTCTTCTAGCTAAGCCTCAAACTTGAAGGTTTCCCTGATCAGGTCATGCTGTAGCATAAAAGCTGATCTGTGAATTTCTAGTGTCGTCTACTGTGGCTGCCACATTGATATCAGTTTTCTGACATATTTCAAATCATATCAAAACAAGATTTGTAAAGCGCGGCTAATCACCCGCGCTGCTTCAGTACACAGTTAAATTGGCACTATACACACATACAACACCTTGACAAAATAACTTCCCTTGAGTTTAGCTTGCCATTAACAAATTATTAAGGTGCATGATAACTTCTCATTTGTTCAAAGTGAAATCCATTTTTCAGTGAGAGATTGTATTGCCGTACAATTCTAGGGTGACAGTTTTGTTTGACTTTCTAGCCATCAGTCATGTGCCCTTGGTTCGAAATTAGATGCAGTCTTGTAGCGCATACTCATTGTTTACATGTCTTCTACCGCTGCATCTGGAGGTAGCCTAGAAGGTTCTTCCATTCCCAAGTCCCATATATTGTCAAGCTGTGGTGGGTGCTTCAGGTATTACGTACCACTCAACATTGTAGCAATTTCCTGTGGTTATTTCTGCATGTAGTGTGAGACAAACAGTGTAAAGCAGCTTGTTACTTCCTCCTAACCAAGCACACTGGCTGAGAGCAGTAAAGTAGAAGGAAAATACTTTTTAGGTCGACCCTCCTACACAGCGCATGCACTGGCTATTGTGAGGCATATTGTGACTTACCAAGAATATGGAGGGGCTTGGAGCACGCCCATTGCTTACCATTGGTTGGCTTTCTAGTCACTCATTTGTCTGCTTCTTATGCATGTCCCAGCGTGTCAGTCTTGTGTTTGTCCCTCCTGTGGTGCATTCCTGCTTTACCGTCTCTTTAATTGGCTCTAATCTCTGCTTTTACTGGTTGTATTTCAAGCATTATCTTTTTCTTTTATTAAGTACTTCATGAGTGTTTTCAAGTTGTCTTTCTCATGTACTTCTCTCCCCCTGCACTCTGTGTTCTTGTCGGTCGCCATAATGCTTCTCCCTGCCCCCTCCGTGTTTTCTCCTCACCTGTGTCCTTCTCCTCCCCCCTTTAATATTCGGCTGCCCACCCACACACTCGTATTGCTTTACTCCAATCCCCATGTTGCTTTTTTACCTCTTCCACCCTCTTAGTGTTGCTTTGGTGTTGCCCCCCGCCCTCCAATGTGTTGCTTTTATTATCCCCCGCCCTCCATCATATTGCCTAGGTATCCCCTTGTGTTGCTTCTGTTTTTCCCTTCCTCGTCTGTGTTGCTTCTGTCGCCCCCATGCCCCACTGTTTCCCTGAACCCCATCAATGATTGCTCTCAACTAAGGTCCTCTATTTGTGCTCTGGTGTCTGAACAGTCCAAAGTGTGAGTGTTCTTGTGCCAGCTTTAGGTGCAGTAGATGCCATTGTGAACTCAATACTAATCATCTTTATACCTTATTTCCTGTCCTGGGTATGTGTGGTATTCCTTTTGATTGAATTCGCTTGCCTGCCAAAAGGCAAGCTTTGCAAAGAAAAAATTAAGAATATATTTGTGATAACAGCATAATAATGTGGGGCAGCTGACATTACTGGAAAGGTATGTTGTGTTCTAATTAATATAGCCCAAAAGCTGCAAGTCTTTTTAGTACACTTTTAATGAAATATATTGACACTGTTTTCGAGTGCGCCACAAGCTCATTATGTGCTCCAGGCTTTCTCCGGAAGGTAGCTCATGATTATGAGACCATTTTCATTGAATTATTTTAGGTTTTGTGATGCATTGGGTAGTCTGATTAATTTATTAAGTACTTCATCGCACACTATACGTTAAAAAGAACGCCTTTAGGCTCCATCTAGGCACTGCACATTGTAAACCCTGGTTAATAACGACTATTAAACACAATGCAAAATTACAGTAAGCATGTTGAAACTGCAAAGAATATGACAAATTCATCCCTCATTTACATGCACATTTCAGAAAGAAGCTGCAGAAATAATCAAGTAACATGCATCATGATACTCCTGCTATCGATGAATAGAAGCTTGTTTTCATTGCATCACCGACTGGTGCAGTTTTGACGGCATTATTTGAATAACATTATTTTTATTAATCATTTAATGTCCTTTAGGTTGCAGACTTGCCCTATCTGGTCATGAATTGCATTTCCAGTATTTATTAAATAGCACGAAAGCCCGATCTTGGGTGTGTGTGGGCGTTCACCAGTGGCATATGAAGTAACAGTAAATGTTGTGGTACCCAGCATAATGTGCTGCATGGCTAAACACTATATAGGTCCCAAATACGAGACCTATTGGATGTGCCTATGCTTGTATTTTGATGGTTTCTCTTCCACGAAGTCTGATTGCATGTGGCGCAGCTTTCTTCCGTGGTTACCAGACAACAGTTTTTTAAATTTGTAATTGCCGCTATTCTCAAAGGAAATAAAAAAATAAAAACATGCAAGCAAACAAATATTTAGAGCTGAGACAGTAAACTATCACATGACTCTAAAGAATTTCTTTGCTTGGCACATCCATTTTTTTGCTTTGTTAATTGGCTGTCTCCAGTCAACTTTCGAACAATGAAGGTAAACTAGGGCATCCAACCGGGATGAAGTTTGCTGCATCACTTGTGCTACTGGACAGAAAGTGTTTCCTCCTATACCCATGTCTGGATTTCTAGTTTCAAAACGGACATTTAGCTTTAGAAATGACTCCGCACCAAGGGCATTTTTCAGGACGCAATACATGCTCTAGTTAATTTTTTACACAAAGTTTGCGTTCACTGCAAGATATGAAATTGATTATTGATATATAGACAGGCTGTATTTGACAGCGTTCTTAATTGATACATTTGTCTGCATTAGATGTTAACTGCACTCACAGTGAACAGTTAACAGGTGTTTCTAAAGGAATGCTTCAACTTTGGAGATGTGTGTTTGCTTTTTCATTGTTTGTATTTTATTGACTGGCTGCATTTATGTGTCGATCTCTAACTCTGCAGACTCTTGGCATAGTCTGAAAGCACCACTTACCTCATTACTCAAAGTATCTGCTACTCTGCCCCAATAACACTTTAATGTATTTGTCTGTCCATAAATCGTTACATGATCTGTCCATCATCTGACACCTGCCCACCCATCCGTTTATGAATGTAGTGTCTCACCTGGCTCTGATTCTAGCCTGAAAGTTAACTAATCCATCTTTCTTTCTGTTGCTCCCTCCCTAGCCTTCATTCACCCACCAGTCGTCATCCGTCCATTAGTGAATCCATATCTGCTAATTGCACACCTGCAGACTCAGAGCACAACAGTGTTTACTTTCGGCATCTTTGCATATTTCCGCCAATGAGCACATTCTTATTGCCCAATTGAAGGGTAGACCATCGAATTGGATCTCATTTCCTGGTTCTTGGCACACTATCACATGTTCACTGCCAATAAATACTCTCAGTGGCGTAGCTAGGCCTTAGGCTGCCCGTGGCGGCCCCTGAGTTTGCCGCCCCCGGCGGCATGATTGAAGAGTGGGGGGGCGGGCGGCCGATTCTTGCGGCCGCAACGGGAGCAGGTAAGAACGGGGAGGGGGCCGGCTGCCGCCCCCAAAACTCGTGCAGCCTGGGGCGCTCCGCCCCCACCTCCCCCCGCTACGCCACTAAATACTCTATTTTACTGTAAACAACCATATCAATGAATAAACGTTTTACCAACTCGAGTAGCGTGCTGTGCCACGCAAAATTTCAAGCATGCTTAGATAATCACCTCAGCTACTTTACCTAAATAATGAGACACTCCAATCGAAATAAAGAAAACAAACAGATTTATCTCTACACTGATGTTGTTTACTCAACTTTTTGACAGAAGTTGTTGGTGTTCTGAGTTTCGAAAGATCGTGTTAAAATACTTCTAATATTTCTATAAGAACTAAGTAGAGGCACCTCGGCAAACTGGCTGTAAACTGTTTTAAAATGGAACTACATTTATTGCTGAATAATATTTAATTAGAACATATATATTATTTGAAGATAAAACTAAAGGGACTAAGGGTGCAGCATGTGTGTGGGTTTGTGTGTATACCATGCCAATGAAAAAAAATGCAGCCCAATAAAACGTTACTTAGATTAGGCGTACTTGCAGACACAGATTCACATGTGTATTACTAGATTGCAAAGGCCAAATTCCATATTAATAATATAATACATTGAAACAAACAAAGGAAAATGCTATTTACTGCCTCACAGATTGCAAGTTACAATGACTTTACCCAAGGAAACAACTGGTATTAGTCACTAGGCATCTTCATATGATTTTAATTAACTGAACAACTCTATAGTTATGGGGAGATTAGTTAGTTAACCCCTTGCGTGCTCATGACGAGCTCAGCTCGTCATGCTGCGCAGTGCTCGTGTGCGCATGACGAGCTGAGCTCGTCACGATCCCGCCCACTTAATAAAACGCCCCGCACAGGGCGAAAATCGGCCGCGCACGCAAGGGGTTAAACTGTTTATCTAAGCAGACATAAGGCCCAACAAACTAAAAGCTAAACGGATCTGGCAGTATTTCTTATTACTGCTTCATCTGCTGCACAAACAATATGGTTAATCAATTTTAAAACTCAAACATAGTACACCAATTTCAAAGTCAGCTGCTTTACCTGTTACGTTACTCCACTGCACATAAAAAAATAAGTAAAAAATATTATTTACAATGCCAATAGCTCTAACTTTCACAAATGCGAGACCAATTGCATTGCAAATGCTTGTTATACCTGGTAGCCACTTTGATGTGGGAGAAACTTCCGGAGTTACAGAGGTGTCTGAAATTTCCTGCCTACCCGTCCTGGTCCCAGTCTGTCTGGTGGCATATTCAGCTAATGTGAAGTCCTTCGTGTGTGAGCTGGGTCAGTGCCTTTGCAATGTAATTAGGTAGGTGACAGCTCTACGCCCCCATCCTGCCAGAGATGGCCCATCCTGCCAACACCCAGAGCCTATATTGTGATGCTGTCTGGGAGGAATACACAAAGGCCAACTACATCAACTCATGTGACTCAGCAAGATTCTCCAAGCAGCAAATGGTTACGACAAGAAAATGCCAACTTTCTAAAAGTTGCATTTTCAGAATTGTGACTTAAAATCCAACTTTGCCAGTTAAGAGGATTTTAAATTACAGTTCCTCAGACACCAAACATGACATTCCGACCTGCTCCCACTCAATGTTACCACCTATTAAATGTAATAGGGGAACCCAGTGCTATTCTATGGGAGAGGTACGCCTCACAGTAGTGAAAAAAAGATTTGTGTGTTTTAACAGGACATGTAAACTGGTACACTTACAAACTTAAAAGTAACTTAACAGTACATGTCTAACTTTTTAATTGCAGAGGGGCTGTTTAGAGTCTTCCCCAGGGGTGATATATGTATTAAATATGAATGTTTAGACCTGGCAAAAGGTTTATTTTGTCAAGTCGAATGGCAGTTTAAAACTGCACACAGGTTGACATGTCTAAAAAGCTACCCGAGTGGGTGGCATAAAAAGTGGTCCAGACCCATTAGAAGCGTTCAATTTACATGCCCTGGGTACATATAGTACCACTTTACTAGGGACCTACAATTAAGTTAAATATGCAAATTGGTTGTAAGCCAGTTTTACCATGTTTAAAAGTGAGAGCCCAAGTGCTTTAGCAGTGGTAAAGTGCATTGAGTCCTAAATCCAACAAAAATGGGTTCCCAACAATGGGGAGTGTGAAGACAAGAATTTTGAAGGTGATCCTGCAGAGAGGGCCAGGTCCAACAATCTGTCTGTATTTCTATTATTATTTTTTGGAGAGCATGAAGCTGGTAAGACAGATAAAGCTCCCTTAAAGCCTTAAAGCCAGACCTAAAAAGGGTCCACTCTTAACTGAAAGAGGGGCTCTTTCCTCTATAAAAACCACTGATGGACTCACACACCACAGCTTTGTACAAAAAACAAAGACCGTTTTTACTTGGGCCTTTCTCCAAGTCATGTATGCTAAAAATGTCCTACTTCCTTTTTTGTGCCGTTTACAATACCCAAAACCCCAACTGATGCCCCCTTATGCATTCACCAATTTGAGCTAAAACGATGATTCTTTAAAGGCATGATGATGGTAAAAAGTGTGTGTGCATATTCCACCAACCTCATTGGAGTGCATGCCTTTTCTGTGCCACTATTTCTTCCATCCCTGTTTCATTTTGATTGATCATTTGCACCTATCTCAGGTCCCCACTCCAGCTCCTCATTTCATATTTCTGAGAGGCCGGGCATGTTTTCTTGCACATGTGACTCTTGTCAAACGTCCACTGGATGATTCTGTAATGCATACTGCTTTCATTAGTAGCTCAATCTGTCTTTACTGGTCCACAGGTGTGTTTGTGTGCATGTGTGCGTGCAGCTGGGTGTGTGTGTGTTTGTGTACACACAGGTTGGGCATCTCTAGATGAGTGATGTGTCTCTACTCACTGTTTGAAATGTGGCTTGTTAAAAAGAATTGCAAACCCGACTACAAAGACAATGCATTGATACTACTGCATTAGGATCAGCAATTTTGAGCCTTAATATATTTTGTTGATTGGAAATCTTTATCAGTTTTAGACCTGGTTGAGTGCTTTTCTTTTTATCCATTTGTTGAGTATTGTCCAATTTTAGAGCTGTATCATTGCCCACATGCTTCTCTGAAATTGAGTGTAAGAGAGTTTGGTTGAAGCAACACAAATACCCCTTATAAAATTCATGTTGAATAGAAATGTTTGCAATGTTGTTGGGTTAATGTGCCATATCAGCATTGTATTATCTTTGTATCATTTGCAGCATAATTTGAGGAATGGACTCTATTCATTGAGAGCCTCATTTAAGAAATGTAGTGCACTGCTGGGTGAAAACAGCAATGCAACACTTTTCAGTGTGCCCTCCTTGCGTCACCATGGATTTCCAGATACGTCAGTATTCCTGATGTATCTGTAGGAGCAAAAGTGGCGCATTGCTGTGGTGTCTCTGAAAACAGACGCAACTCCAGCAATGTGTCCTTTCACATGGGGCAAGCCCTATGTGAAAGAGCCTGCGTCACTCCTTACACCTGCTGTGAAGCAGGCATAAGGATTTCACGCAGTGGCGTTCTAGAAGTGTTGCAGTGAAATCTCTGAGATTTCACTGCAACACTTCTATGAGCCGTTTCTGCACCAGAACGCCCACCCTGGAATATATTCCTTTACAACGCATGCTTTAGATCGCTTGCCAATACAACGCGGTCGTTACAACGACCGTGTTGTTACAACACGAACCATTACATCGCAAGTCATTACAACGACTTGCTGTAGGGGGCGTGCTGGACTTAGGAATAGTATAATTTACTATTCCTACTCCAGTTTGTGCAACAGCAGGGAAGGTGTTGGATTGTAAATCCAACACCTTCTGCCCCCTACAGCAAGTCGTTGTAACGACTTGCAATGTAATGGTTCGCGTTGTAACAACGCGGTTATTGTAACGACCGGGTTGTAATGGTATGCGATCTGAGGCATGCGTTGTAAACGCTGTTTCTCCCCACCCTGCAAACATTATACCTGACGCAGGTATGATTGCAGGGGTTACAAAGTGATGTATCTGCCTAGATGCGTCACTTTGTAAATATGGCGCAGAGTGGTGCATTTTTTACCCTGCCACAGTAACACAAAAAGGGACGCAGTGGCGGCATAAGGACCTCATAAATGAGGCCCTCCGTTTCTTTGATTGTCCTTACTATGGAGCCATATGAGAGGCTCCTTCAGAGGTGAGCTTCAAGAGACAACTAAAAGAAGTCCTCCTAAAACCCTTCAGAAAAAACACTCCTAACACCCTCCTGGACATGCTACCTCGTTATACACATACTCTCTCAAGGTCTATACTCAACATTAGTACTAGACTATATTGCTGTTTACTGTTATAAAATTATACTGTATTATGTTTGCCTAAAAATGCCTTGACGATGCTGCAAAGTGCTATGATACCCTCGGGTCTTGTCAGTGGTATATAAACTCTTTAAATAAATAAAAAATGTAGCTTGGTGGGGCAAGAATGTTGGTTCTAATGAACTATTGGATCAGTTCTAAGATCTGAGGTGTGATGAGTATAGTGACATATATTACAGTAGTGACATATATTGTTACTTGCTTATTAGAATATGGTGAATAGATAATGAAGTGAGCCTAACAGGCAATTATCATATTTTCACTTTATATAATACTATACAATTATGAAAGTAGGAGTTTGAAAGTTATTATTCTTAATACTTTATTTAGGATTGAAATCCATGAACTGATTGGCAGAGGTCAGTTTTACCTAAAATACGTTAAAATGAGAAAACAGTGATGATCTGGCAAAATAGAAATGTATGCACCAATATGTTTTTAGGTACAAATAATCTCAAGAGCTTCTGGATGCTCATTGCATGTGTCCTGCACATGGCTATGTATTATTAATACTTCAATCCTTTTTTAATGCAGATGATATTTCAATGAATATGTATTAATTTAGTCGGTAATAATATTGCACTGCTTGAAAGTATTTTTAATTTATATGGTTAGTAGAAACATAATAGTGATACATTTATTTATTGTACATTGTATCAACTAATGTATCAAATGTTAATGTACAATGTGTTTTTTGGACTTTCCCAGCCTTGAAAAGGTATACTGTGGAACACGTGTTGGCTGTTACTGTTTTATTTTGTTGCTGGATGACACAATACTGTCATTCTATGAGTGTTTTTTCTAACATTAAAAGAGAAATATTTCAATATGTAACATTGGAATTTGGAGGGTTATATTTTGTGTTTTTTAAGTTTGAGATTTCAAAAACAGGACACACAGGACACTCATTGTGGCAGTAGTGGTGTACCTAATGTCAGCTGGGAGGTCACATGTTAGAGCTGGGCTATTATTGTCCTGATAATCCCTAATTTTTTTAATGTTTGATATTTTTGCAATGTTTCTTTTCCTCGCATAAGCAAAAATACTCTGTGCACAAGAAAAACAAGATAAAACAGAGAAGGATAAGTGACTGAGTCCCTGTGATGTGATCACATCTGTAACTTTAGGTCCATCCCCAGCAGCTCCCAATTAATTCACTGAGCAATCTCACAAAATACCAAGGCAACATGCTACTGAGAATGCCACCTTACTCTACACAAGGTGATCATGTTAAAGGGACTGGTTTTGCTTGGGCACTCAAGACTTAGAACACCCCTTACAGGAGTTATCTGCAAGAAATGACCAGTGACTGAGTGTTCATTGGCACTCCACTCTGTTCTTCATCTTGACTGTGGTTGCCTCCAGAGAGGGGCGCAATATTACATAGGCATGTTTTTCAAATCTCTTGAGCATCCATTAACTATCAATTATCTATCTTCTGTACGCTGGCTGGTCTATCATGCACCTACGTGTATTGACTGAAGGTATATTAGTATGTATGTGTGTTGTTATCCTCCATGTGTTTGTCTTTGTGCATGGGTACCTGTATATCTGCTGGTGTTTTGCTTGGGTGGCATGTATGTTTGGGTCTGGTGGTATGTGTGATGTAGGTCTATGTGCATGGGTACCTATATATCTGGCGGTCTTTTTGCTTGGGTGGCATGCATGTTTTTGTCTGATGGTATGTGGGCATGTTGGTCTATGTATATGGGTACCTGTATATCTGCTGGCCTCTAAGTTTGGTGACTGCATGTTTTGGTTTGGCAGTATGTGTGCATGTTGGTCCATGGGTATTTGGACAAAATATCGGTTTAGAAATATTGAGCTACAGAAATATTGAGTTTTAAATATTGTGACATAAACATTGTGATGCAAAAATATAGTTGACAAGAATATTGATTTTTTTAGGTAAGTAACATTGTTTTCAAGACTATCTGTGTTGGTAATATCATTTTCAATAATATAGTTGTAAAAATATTGTTTTTTAATTAACTTTGTATGTTTTAGTTCATCTATTATTTTATATGTTAAACAGTAGTTGTATAATCGTTGACAATATTTTTAAATATAGTTTGTAATTTTAAGTGATTTATAATTTCATTGTTAATAGTAATTTATAGTGTTGTAGCAGGTAGTGAGATTTGCAGGGGTGCAGGGTGGGAAGTTAAGTAAGTATAATTAAATAATAATAGTTTGGAATTGATTATTAATTATTTAATTGATAAATAAGTTTGAAAACTGTTTAATTATTATATTTTGTAAGTTACATTTTAGGTGCCCGTCTTTGGGTTTTGTTTGGGTATAGGGTGGGAAGTTAATCAAGTAATAATGGATCCGTAATTAATGTATTATTAATTATGTAACTGATTGTTAATTATGTAAATTGTGTAATCATTATATATTTTAAGTTGTATTGTAGGTGTAGGTTTTGGGTTTGTTGGGGTATAGGGTAAGAAGTTTATTAAGTGATAATTGATTAATAATGAATTATGAAATGTTTAATACTTAGTTGATTGTTAATCATATAAATGGTGTAATAATAATATTTATATAAGGTATATTTTAGGTGCGGTTTATTGGGTTTCTAGGGGTATAGGGAGGGAAGTTAATTAAGTAATAATTATTTAAAGATTCATTAATAATTTATTATAAATGATTTAATTGGTTAATAATAATGTAAATTGTTAAATAATTATATTTTATGCATTATATATTAGGTGTGGGCTGTTGTGTTTGTAGGGTCATAGGGTGAGAGGTTATTTAAGCAATAATTAATTAACAATTAATTATTCATTTATAAATACTTATATAATTGATTAGTAACCATGTTAATCATGTTATACTTCCTTATTGTAGTTATATTTTAAGTGTGGGCTGCTAAGTTTGCGAGAGTATAGTGTGGGAATTTAATTAAATAATAAGTTAATAACATTTTTTAATTGAAATATAATTATTAAATGTTTAAAAGTCATGTAAATTGTTTCATTGGTTTTTAATTTTGTATATATAATTTTTATATTAAGAGTTGTATAATTCTGGTCAACTAATAGGGGTTTTAAAATATGCTTTGTGCTTTAAGTGAAGTATTTTCCCTACTGCTGCCCAGACTAGAGTGGGAATAGTAAATATTACCCCTCTGGACACAAACACTTACCCTACTGTTGCACAGACTGAAATGGAAATAGTAAACTTGATCCCTCCGAAGTCCTACGCTTTCCCTACTGTTGCACATACTGGAGTGGGAAGAGTAAATTTTACCTCTCTGAATGCCAACACTTTCCCTACTATTGTACAGATTGGAGTGCAAATACTCAATTTGACCTGCCTGAAGTCCAACGCTTTCCTTACTGTTGCACATACTGGAGTGGGAAGAGTAAATGTTACATCTCTGAATGCCAACACTTTCCCTACTATTGTACAGATTGGAGTGCAAATACTCAATTTGACCTGCCTGAAGTCCAGCGCTTTCCTTACTGTTGCTCATACTGGAGTGAGAATAAAAATGTAACCCGGCTGTAGTCCAGTAATTTCCCTATTGTTGCACAGACTGGAGTGGGAATAGTAAATTTAAACTCTTAGAATTTCAACTCTTTCCCTCCTGTTGAATAGGCTGGAGAGGGAATAGTAAATTTAACCCCTCCAAAGTCCAATGCTTTCCCTACTGTTGCACAGACTGAAGTGGGAATAGTAAATTTTACCTCTCCAAAGTCCAGCGCTTTCCCTACTGTTGCACAGACTGGAGTGGGAATAGTAAATTTAACCCCTCCAAAGTTCAACGCTTTCCCTACTGCTGCACAGAGTGGAGTTGGAATAGTGAACTTTACCTCGCTGAAGCCCAACGCTTTCCCTACTGTTGTTCAGACTGGAGTGAGATAGTGAATGTAACCCCTCCGAAATCCAACGTTTTCTCCATTGTTGCAAAGATTGGAGTGGGAATAGTACAGTTTACCCTTCCAAAGTCCAACGCTTTTTATACTGCTGCACAGACTGGAGTGGGAATAGTAAATGTTACTCCTCCAAAGTCCAACGATTTCCCTACTGTTGTACAGACTGGAGTGGGTATAGTGTATGTTTTATTTTCTGATTTAAATACTTATCATTACAATTTGTTGAAATATATATATTAGTATTATTTGTATGTTTGTTTAATTTTATATTATTTGTATATATATAGATTGTTTTTGTTCTGGTAATATTTTAAATAATTTTTTGTTTCAATTTTATAGTGTTTTATATTTAATTTATTTGGTAATTTCCTTTAATGTTTTGTACTTGT
Organism: Calotriton arnoldi; assembly: GCA_963921515.1. Lineage (NCBI taxonomy): Eukaryota > Metazoa > Chordata > Amphibia > Caudata > Salamandridae > Calotriton > Calotriton arnoldi. The sequence goes on from CAWUFW010006877.1 coordinate 1,069,538, forward strand.
GTTCTAATATTTTATGTCAACTTAAATGTGTGTGTATATATATATATATTCACTGAAAAAACCATAGGTTTTAGGGACAGTTATAGTTAGTTGGACATTTCACTCATACAAAACCATAGAAATTCCCCCGTTATAGTTAGTTCAGCTAACTATAACTCGCGCCCCCGCAATGCACTGCTGATGACGTCACATATTACATCACTCATGACATGGTCAGTGACATCACTGATGACATCTCAAATGGCATCACTGATGACATCACTCATGACATTATCCAGTGACTGTGTGTTTCTGTAAAGTTTAAATATGTTTAATATATATAGGGAAAGGCGTATTGAAGAATGAGTGGGTGTATAAGTGTCTCAATGGATGATTTAGTACGTGAGTGACTGACTCTACAAGTGAGTGATTAAACGTATCTTACTGAATGCATGGGTTAGTAACTAAACTGTGTGAATGTCTGTATCCATCTGTTTGTTGGTGTGTAAGTGGATGCATGGATTTGCGAATAGCTACATGAGTGTCTATATGGGTTATTGATTGGTTCTCTGAGTATCTGTATGGCTGCCTGAGTGTTTGTGTGGGTGGGGTGTGTGTGACTCTATACATAGATGTGTGAGTGGGTGATTCACTGGGTGCATGATTTCAAGAGTGCATCTGTGATGGACTGCTTGGGTGGGTGAGTGTGTGTATGGGTGTGTTAGTGAGTGAATGTATATCTCAGTGGTACATGTGCGAGTAACTACATATGTAAAAGGCAGTATATATGTGTGTTAGAGTATTTAAATAGCTATAAGTGAGAGTGTGTGATTGTGAGAGTGGCTGTATGGATGCGTGTGTGCTTGTATCAGTTATTGTATAAGAGCGTAAGAATGTGCTAGTATTTGTATGAGTAAGTGAGCTGGTGTGTGTATAACTGTATAGGTGAGTAAATGGGTGTGTGATTAATTTTTTGCATGACTGACTAGGTGTGTGAGTACCTCTATGGATGAGTGGCGGTGTGTGAGTGTTTATATAGGTGTATGAGTGCATATGATAGTCCTGTACTGAGTGACTGTAAGTATGAGTGACTGTACGGGTGAGTGAGTGGATGTGTGTGTAGACCTAAGAATCAATGAGTGGGTATGTAGTTTTTGGTGTTGGAGTGTCTATGGTTTTGAGAATGGCAGTCTGTAATTTAGAGTGGGTGTATCAAAAGTTATATTAGGGTGTGAGAAGATGCATGAAATTATCACATGGATGATGTCATCAGTGATGTCATTTGAGATGTCATCAGTGATGTCATGAGTGATGTCACTGACCATGTCATGAGTGATGTAATATGTGACGTCATCAGCAGTGCATTGCGGAAGCGAGTTATAGTTAGCTGAACTAACTATAACAGGGGAATTTCTATGGTTTTGTACGAGTGAAATGTCCAACTAACTATAACTGTCCCTAAAACCTATGGTTTTTTCAGTGAATTTCAAAGGTTTTTAAATGCTAATTACTAACTATAACGTGTCTGAAACCTATGGTTTTTTCAGTGAATTTCAAAGGTTTTTAAATGCTAATTTCTAACTATAACGTGCCTGAAACCTATGATTTTTAAGTGAATTTCAAAGGTTTTTAAATGCTAGTTTCTAACTATGCCAACAGAGGTTGGACATGTGAAGAAAGAAGAAAAAACGCACAGAAAGAAGCAAAAGATGTGCAGAAAGAACCAACAGAGGAGCAGAAAGAGGCCTTGTTGCAAAATCATCCTGTGCCCACAACTTTTTCAGACGGGTACTGGTGGTAACTGACTCTGACTAACCAGAGCCAGTGCTATGCTAAAAGACACTTAGAATACAGTGAAAACACCTACATACACTAGGGAACACTATGCGTTGGGGTACCCCTGTGATTAGCATGACCTCCTCTGCAAGTCCCTAGTACATAATAGGGCAGGGGGATTAAAACTACCTCTTAAAACAGCGCTACAGGGCGCGTTTGCACAGTGGTGAAGGGAGGGGGCCTGAGGTGACATGTGTGCAAACGCGCCCGTGGCGCATTTTAAGTTGCGGGATTAAGTCCCCTTGAATCCTGAGGGTCCCTGGGGCCCAACTAGCCCCCAGGTACCTACAGTTAGGACCACAGAGCTGAGTTGCAGAGAGGCGTTCCGAGGCCACGCACCTTTTTCACTTCTCTGCAACGCAACTCTGTTGTGCTTACTGAAGGTACCTGGTGGGCTAGTTGGCCCCCAGGATTCAAAGGGAATTAATTCCCCAACTTAAAACGCACCACATGGCGTGTTTGCGCACATGTCACCTGAGGCCCCGCCCCTCCCTTCACCACTGTGCAAACGCGCCCGTGGCGCGTTTTAAGTTGGGGGATTAGGTCACCTTGAATCCTGAGGGTCCCTGGGGCCCAACTAGCCCACCAGGTACTTCCAGTAAGCACCACAGGCCTGCGTTGCAACGCCTGTAACAAATTGTGCAGTTGTGTTTAGGTAGTGAAGAGGGTCGTGCTGGGGGTAGTGTTTTAGGGTTTAGGGTAGTGCAGTGGTGTTTGTGTAGTGTAGGGGGTCATGCTGGGGGTAGATTTAGGGTTTAGGGTAGTGCAGTGGTGTTTGGGTAGTGTAGGGAGTCGTGCTGGGGGAGTGTTTTAGGGTTTAGGGTAGTGCAGTGGTGTTTGGGTAGTGTAGGGGGTCGTGCTGGGGGTAGTGTTTTAGGGTTTAGGGTAGTGCAGTGGTGTTTGGGTAGTGTAGGGGTCGTGCTGGGGGTAGTGATTTAGGGTAGTGCAGTGGTGTTTGGGTAGTGTAGGGGGTACTGCTGGGGGTAGTGTTTTAGGGTTTAGGGTAGTGCAGTGGTGTTTGGGTAGCATAGGGGTACTGCTGGGGGTAGTGTTTTAGGGTTTAGGGTAGTGCAGTGGTGTTGGGGTAGATAGGGGTTCGTGCTGGGGGTAGTTTTTAGGGTTTAGGGTAGTGCAGTGGTGTTTGTGTAGTGTAGGAGGTCGTGTTTTAGGGTTTAGGGTAGTGCAGTGGTCTTTGGGTAGTGTAGGGAGTCGTGCGGGGGTAGTGTTTTAGAGTTTAGGGTAGTGCAGTGGTCTTTGGGTAGTGTAGGGGGTCGTGCGGGGGTAGTGTTTTAGGGATTAGGGTAGTGCATTGGTGTTTGGGTAGTGTAGGGGTCATGCGGGGTAGTGTTTTGGGGTTTAGGGCAGTGCAGTGGTGTTTAGGTAGTGTAGGGGGTTGTGCTGGGGGTAGTGTTTTAGGGTTTAGGGCAGTGCAGTGGTGTTCGGGTAGTGTAGGGGTCGTGCTGGGGGAGTGTTTTAGGGTTTAGGGCAGTGCAGTCGTGTTCGGGTAGTGTAGGGGTCGTGCTGGGGGAGTGTTTTAGGGTTTAGGGTAGTGCAGTGGTGTTCGGGTAGTGTAGGGGGTCATGCTGGGGGTAGTGTTCTAGGGTTTAGGGCAGTGCAGTGGTGTTCGGGCAGTGTAGGGGGTCGTGCTGGGGGTGGTGTTTTAGGGTTTAGGGCAGTGCAGTGGTGTTCGGGCAGTGTAGGGGGTCGTGCTGGGGGTGGTGTTTCAGGGTTTAGAGCAGTGCAGTGGTGTTCGGGAAGTGTAGGGGGTCATGCAGGGGGTGGTGTTTCAGGGTTTAGGGCAGTGCAGTGGTGTTCGGGCAGTGTAGGGGGTCGTGCAGGGTTGGTGTTTCAGGGTTTAGGGCAGTGGTGTTTGGGCAGTGTAGGGGGTCAGGCTGGGGGTGGTGTTTCAGGGTTTGGGGCAGTGCAGTGGTGTTCGAGCAGTAAAGAGGGTCGTGCTGGGGGTGGTGTTTCAGGGTTTAGGGCAGTGCAGTGGTGTTCGGGCAGTGTAGGGGGCGGTGCAGGGGGTGGTGTTTCAGGATTTAGGGCAGTGCAGTGATGTTCGGGCAGTGTAGGGGGTCATGCAGGGGGTGGTGTTTCAGGGTTTAGGGCAGTGCAGTGGTGTTCGGGCAGTGTAGGGAGTCGTGCTGGGGCTGGTGTTTCAGGGTTTAGGGCAGTACAGTGGTGTTCGGGCAGTGTAGGGGGTCATGCTGGGGCTGGTGTTTCAGAGTTTAGGGCAGTGCAGTGGTGTTCCAGTGTAGGGGGTTGTGCTGGGGCTGGTGTTTCAGGGTTTAGGGCAGTGCAGTGGTGTTCGGGCAGTGTAGGTGGTCGTGCTGGGGCTGGTGTTTCAGGGTTTAGGGCAGTGCAGTGGTGTTCGGGCAGTGTAGGGGGTCTTGCTGGGGCTGGTGTTTCAGAGTCTAGGGCAGTGCAGTGGTGTTCGGGCAGTGTAGGGGGTCTTGCTGGGGCTGGTGTTTCAGGGTTTAGGGAAGTGCAGTGGTGTTCGGGCAGTGTAGGGGGTCGTGCTGGGGTTGTGTTTCAGGGTTTAGGGCAGTGCAGTGGTGTTCGGGCAGTGTAGGGGGTCGTGCTGGGGCTAGTGTTTCAGGGTTTAGGGCAGAGCAATGGTGTTCAGGCAGTGTAGGGGGTTGTGCTGAAGGTGGTGTTCCAGGGTTTAGGGCAGTGCAGTGGTGTTCGGGCAGTGTAGGGGGTCTTGCTGGGGGTGGTGTTTCAGGGTTTAGGGCAGTGGTGTTCAGGCAGTGTAGGGGGTCTTGCTGGGGGTGATGTTTCAGGGTTTAGGGCAGTGGTGTTAGGGAAGTGTAGGGGGTCGTGCTGGGGGTGGTGTTTCAGAGTCTAGGGCAGTGCAGTGGTGTTCCGGCAGTGTAGGGGGTCGTGCAGGGGGTGGTGTTTCAGGGTTTAGGGCAGTGCAGTGGTGTTCGGGCAGTGTAGGGTGTCGTGCTGAGGGGTGGTGTTTCAGGGTTTAGGGCAGTGCAGTGGTGTTTGGGCATTGTAGGGGATCGTGCAGGGGTGGTGTTTCAGGGTTTAGGGCAGTGCAGTGGTGTTCGGCCAGTGTAGGTGGTCTTGCTGGGGGTGGTGTTTCAGGGTTTAGTGCAGTGGTGTTCGGGCAGTGTAGGGGATCTTGCTGGGGGTGGTGTTTCAGGGTTTAGGGCAGTGCAGTGGTGTTCGGGCAGTGTAGGGGTCATGCTGGAGCTGGTGTTTGAGGGTTTAGGGCAGTGCAGTGGTGTTCGGGCAGTGTAGGGGGTCGTGCTGGGGCTGGTGTTTCAGGGTTTAGGGCAGTGCAGTAGTTTTCGGGCAGTGTAGGCGGTCGTGCTGGGGCTGGTGTTTCAGGGTCTAGGGCAGTGCAGTGGTGTTCGGGCAGTGTACGGGGTTGTGCTGGGGCTGGTGTTTCAGGGTTTAGGGCAGTGCAGTGGTGTTCGGGCAGTGTATGGGGTTGTGCTGGGGCTGGTGTTTCGGGGTTTAGGGCAGTGCAGTGGTGTTCGGGCAGTGTAGGGGTCGTGCTGGGGGTGGTGTTTCAGGGTTTAGGGCAGTGCAGTGGTGTTCGGGCAGTGTAGGGGGTAGTGCTGGGGCTGGTGTTTCAGGGTTTAGGGCAGTGCAGTGGTGTTCGGGCAGTGTAGGGGTCGTGCTGAGGCTGGTGTTTCAGGGTTTTGGGCAGAGCAGTGGTGTTCGGGCAGTGTAGGGGGTCGTGCTGGGGGTGGTGTTTCAGGGTTTAGGGCAGTGCAGTGGTGTTCGGGCAGTGTAGGGGTCTTGCTGGGGGTGGTGTTTCAGGGTTTAGGGCAGTGGTGTTCGGGCAGTGTAGGGGGTCTTGCTGGGGGTGATGTTTCAGGGTTTAGGGCAGTGCAGTGGTGTTCGGGCAGTGTAGGGGGTCTTGCTGGGGGTAGTGTTTCAGGGTTTAGGGCAGTGCAGTGGTGTTCGTGCAGTGTAGGGGGTCGTGCTGGGGATGGTGTTTCAGGGTTTAGGGCAGTGCAGTAGTGTTCGGGCAGTGTAGGGGGTTATGCAGGGGGTGGTGTTTCAGGGTTTAGGGCAGTGCAGTGGTGTTCGGGCAGTGTAGGGGGTCGTGCTGGGGGTGGTGTTTCAGGGTTTAGGGCAGTGCAGTGGTGTTCGGGCAATGTAGGGGGTCGTGCAGGGGTGGTGTTTCAGGGTTTAGGGCAGTGCAGTGGTGTTCGGGCAGTGTAGGGGGTCGTGCTGGGGCTGGTGTTTCAGGATTTAGGGCAGTGCAGTGGTGTTCGGGCAGTGTAGGGGGTCTTGCTAGGGGTGGTGTTTCAGGGTTTAGGGCAGTGGTGTTCGGGCAGTGTAGGGGGTCTTGCTGGGGGTGATGTTTCAGGGTTTAGGGCAGTGCAGTGGTGTTCGGGCAGTGTAGGGGGTCTTGCTGGGGGTAGTGTTTCAGGGTTTAGGGCAGTGCAGTGGTGTTCGTGCAGTGTAGGGGGTCGTGCTGGGGATGGTGTTTCAGGGTTTAGGGCAGTGCAGTAGTGTTCGGGCAGTGTAGGGGTCGTGCAGGGGGTGGTGTTTCAGGGTTTAGGGCAGTGCAGTGGTGTTCGGGCAGTGTAGGGGGTCGCGCTGGGGGTGGTGTTTCAGGGTTTAGGGCAGTGCAGTGGTGTTCGGGCAGTGTAGGGGGTCGTGCACGGGGTGGTGTTTCAGGGTTTAGGGCAGTGCAGTGGTGTTCGGGCAGTGTAGGGGGTCATGCTGGGGCTGGTGTTTCAGAGTTTAGGGCAGTGCAGTGGTGTTCGGGCAGTGTAGGTGGTCGTGCTGGGGCTGGTGTTTCAGGGTTTAGGGCAGTGCAGTGGTGTTCGGGCAGTGTAGGGGGTCATGCTGGGGCTGGTGTTTCAGGGTTTAGGGCAGTGCAGTGGTGTTCGGGCAGTGTAGGGGGTCTTGCTGGGGCTGGTGTTTCAGAGTCTAGGGCAGTGCAGTGGTGTTCGGGCAGTGTAGGGGGTCTTGCTGGGGCTGGTGTTTCAGGGTTTAGGGCAGTGCAGTGGTGTTCGGGCAGTGTAGGGGTCGTGCTGGGGGTTGTGTTTCAGGGTTTAGGGCAGTGCAGTGGTGTTCGGGCAGTGTAGGGGGTCGTGCTGGGGCTAGTGTTTCAGGGTTTAGGGCAGAGCAATGGTGTTCAGGCAGTGTAGGGGGTTGTGCTGGAGGTGGTGTTTCAGGGTTTAGGGCAGTGCAGTGGTGTTCGGGCAGTGTAGGGGGTCTTGCTGGGGGTGGTGTTCCAGGGTTTAGGGCAGTGGTGTTCAGGCAGTGTAGGGGGTCTTGCTGGGGGTGATGTTTCAGGGTTTAGGGCAGTGCAGTGGTGTTAGGGCAGTGTAGGGGGTCGTGCTGGGGGTGGTGTTTCAGAGTCTAGGGCAGTGCAGTGGTGTTCCGGCAGTGTAGGGGGTCGTGCAGGGGGTGGTGTTTCAGGGTTTAGGGCAGTGCAGTGGTGTTCGGGCAGTGTAGGGTGTCGTGCTGAGGGGTGGTGTTTCAGGGTTTAGGGCAGTGCAGTGGTGTTTGGGCATTGTAGGGGATCGTGCAGGGGGTGGTGTTTCAGGGTTTAGGGCAGTGCAGTGGTGTTTGGCCAGTGTAGGTGGTCTTGCTGGGGGTGGTGTTTCAGGGTTTAGTGCAGTGGTGTTCGGGCAGTGTAGGGGATCTTGCTGGGGGTGGTGTTTCAGGGTTTAGGGCAGTGCAGTGGTGTTCGGGCAGTGTAGGGGGTCATGCTGGAGCTGGTGTTTGAGGGTTTAGGGCAGTGCAGTGGTGTTCGGGCAGTGTAGGGGGTCGTGCTGGGGCTGGTGTTTCAGGGTTTAGGGCAGTGCAGTAGTTTTCGGGCAGTGTAGGCAGTCGTGCTGGGGCTGGTGTTTCAGGGTCTAGGGCAGTGCAGTGGTGTTCGGGCAGTGTACGGGGTTCTGCTGGGGCTGGTGTTTCAGGGTTTAGGGCAGTGCAGTGGTGTTCGGGCAGTGTATGGGGTTGTGCTGGGGCTGGTGTTTCGGGGTTTAGGGCAGTGCAGTGGTGTTCGGGCAGTGTAGGGGGTCGTGCTGGGGGTGGTGTTTCAGGGTTTAGGGCAGTGCAGTGGTGTTCGGGCAGTGTAGGGGTAGTGCTGGGGCTGGTGTTTCAGGGTTTAGGGCAGTGCAGTGGTGTTCGGGCAGTGTAGGGGGTCGTGCTGAGGCTGGTGTTTCAGGGTTTTGGGCAGAGCAGTGGTGTTCGGGCAGTGTAGGGGGTCATGCTGGGGGTGGTGTTTCAGGGTTTAGGGCAGTGCAGTGGTGTTCGGGCAGTGTAGGGGGTCATGCTGGGGGTGGTGTTTCAGGGTTTAGGGCAGTGCAGTGGTGTTCGGGCAGTGTAGGGGTCTTGCTGGGGGTGGTGTTTCAGGGTTTAGGGCAGTGGTGTTCGGGCAGTATAGGGGGTCTTGCTGGGGGTGATGTTTCAGGGTTTAGGGCAGTGCAGTGGTGTTCGGGCAGTGTAGGGGGTCTTGCTGGGGGTAGTGTTTCAGGGTTTAGGGCAGTGCAGTGGTGTTCGTGCAGTGTAGGGGTCGTGCTGGGGATGGTGTTTCAGGGTTTAGGGCAGTGCAGTAGTGTTCGGGCAGTGTAGGGGGTCGTGCAGGGGTGGTGTTTCAGGGTTTAGGGCAGTGCAGTGGTGTTCAGGCAGTGTAGGGGGTCGCGCTGGGGGTGGTGTTTCAGGGTTTAGGGCAGTGCAGTGGTGTTCGGGCAGTGTAGGGGGTCGTGCACGGGGTGGTGTTTCAGGGTTTAGGGCAGTGCAGTGGTGTTAGGGCAGTGTAGGCGGTCGTGCTGGGGCTGGTGTTTTAGGGTTTAAGGCAGTGCAGTGGTGTTTGGGCATTGTAGGGGATCGTGCAGGGGGTGGTGTTTCAGGGTTTAGGGCAGTGCAGTGGTGTTCGGCCAGTGTAGGTGGTCTTGCTGGGGGTGGTGTTTCAGGGTTTAGTGCAGTGGTGTTCGGGCAGTGTAGGGGATCTTGCTGGGGGTGGTGTTTGAGGGTTTAGGGCAGTGCAGTGGTGTTCGGGCAGTGTAGGGGTCATGCTGGAGCTGGTGTTTGAGGGTTTAGGGCAGTGCAGTGGTGTTCGGGCAGTGTAGGGGTCGTGCTGGGGCTGGTGTTTCAGGGTTTAGGGCAGTGCAGTAGTTTTCGGGCAGTGTAGGCGGTCGTGCTGGGGCTGGTGTTTCAGGGTCTAGGGCAGTGCAGTGGTGTTCGGGCAGTGTACGGGGTTGTGCTGGGGCTGGTGTTTCAGGGTTTAGGGCAGTGCAGTGGTGTTCGGGCAGTGTATGGGGTTGTGCTGGGGCTGGTGTTTCGGGGTTTAGGGCAGTGCAGTGGTGTTCGGGCAGTGTAGGGGGTCGTGCTGGGGGTGGTGTTTCAGGGTTTAGGGCAGTGCAGTGGTGTTCGGGCAGTGTAGGGGGTCTTGCTGGGGGTAGTGTTTCAGGGTTTAGGGCAGTGCAGTGGTGTTCGTGCAGTGTAGGGGGTCGTGCTGGGGGTGGTGTTTCAGGGTTTAGGGCAGTGCAGTAGTGTTCGGGCAGTGTAGGGGGTTATGCAGGGGTGGTGTTTCAGGGTTTAGGGCAGTGCAGTGGTGTTCGGGCAGTGTAGGGGGTCGTGCTGGGGGTGGTGTTTCAGGGTTTAGGGCAGTGCAGTGGTGTTCGGGCAATGTAGGGGGTCGTGCAGGGGGTGGTGTTTCAGGGTTTAGGGCAGTGCAGTGGTGTTCGGGCAGTGTAGGGGGTCGTGCTGGGGCTGGTGTTTCAGGATTTAGGGCAGTGCAGTGGTGTTCGGGCAGTGTAGGGGTCTTGCTAGGGGTGGTGTTTCAGGGTTTAGGGCAGTGGTGTTCGGGCAGTGTAGGGGGTCTTGCTGGGGGTGATGTTTCAGGGTTTAGGGCAGTGCAGTGGTGTTCGGGCAGTGTAGGGGGTCTTGCTGGGGGTAGTGTTTCAGGGTTTAGGGCAGTGCAGTGGTGTTCGTGCAGTGTAGGGGGTCGTGCAGGGGTGGTGTTTCAGGGTTTAGGGCAGTGCAGTGGTGTTCGGGCAGTGTAGGGGGTCGCGCTGGGGGTGGTGTTTCAGGGTTTAGGGCAGTGCAGTGGTGTTCGGGCAGTGTAGGGGGTCGTGCACGGGGTGGTGTTTCAGGGTTTAGGGCAGTGCAGTGGTGTTCGGGCAGTGTAGGGGTCCTGCTGGGGCTGGTGTTTCAGAGTTTAGGGCAGTGCAGTGGTGTTCGGGCAGTGTAGGTGGTCGTGCTGGGGCTGGTGTTTCAGGGTTTAGGGCAGTGCAGTGGTGTTCGGGCAGTGTAGGGGTCATGCTGGGGCTGGTGTTTCAGGGTTTAGGGCAGTGCAGTGGTGTTCGGGCAGTGTAGGGGGTCTTGCTGGGGCTGGTGTTTCAGAGTCTAGGGCAGTGCAGTGGTGTTCGGGCAGTGTAGGGGTCTTGCTGGGGCTGGTGTTTCAGGGTTTAGGGCAGTGCAGTGGTGTTCGGGCAGTGTAGGGGGTCGTGCTGGGGGTTGTGTTTCAGGGTTTAGGGCAGTGCAGTGGTGTTCGGGCAGGGTAGGGGGTCGTGCTTGGGCTAGTGTTTCAGGGTTTAGGGCAGAGCAATGGTGTTCAGGCAGTGTAGGGGGTTGTGCTGGAGGTGGTGTTTCAGGGTTTAGGGCAGTGCAGTGGTGTTCGGGCAGTGTAGGGGGTCTTGCTGGGGGTGGTGTTCCAGGGTTTAGGGCAGTGGTGTTCAGGCAGTGTAGGGGGTCTTGCTGGGGGTGATGTTTCAGGGTTTAGGGCAGTGCAGTGGTGTTAGGGCAGTGTAGGGGGTCGTGCTGGGGGTGGTGTTTCAGAGTCTAGGGCAGTGCAGTGGTGTTCCGGCAGTGTAGGGGGTCGTGCAGGGGGTGGTGTTTCAGGGTTTAGGGCAGTGCAGTGGTGTTCGGGCAGTGTAGGGTGTCGTGCTGAGGGGTGGTGTTTCAGGGTTTAGGGCAGTGCAGTGGTGTTTGGGCATTGTAGGGGATTGTGCAGGGGGTGGTGTTTCAGGGTTTAGGGCAGTGCAGTGGTGTTTGGCCAGTGTAGGTGGTCTTGCTGGGGGTGGTGTTTCAGGGTTTAGTGCAGTGGTGTTCGGGCAGTGTAGGGGATCTTGCTGGGGGTGGTGTTTCAGGGTTTAGGGCAGTGCAGTGGTGTTCGGGCAGTGTAGGGGTCATGCTGGAGCTGGTGTTTGAGGGTTTAGGGCAGTGCAGTGGTGTTCGGGCAGTGTAGGGGGTCGTGCTGGGGCTGGTGTTTCAGGGTTTAGGGCAGTGCAGTAGTTTTCGGGCAGTGTAGGCGGTCGTGCTGGGGCTGGTGTTTCAGGGTCTAGGGCAGTGCAGTGGTGTTCGGGCAGTGTACGGGGTTCTGCTGGGGCTGGTGTTTCAGGGTTTAGGGCAGTGCAGTGGTGTTCGGGCAGTGTATGGGGTTGTGCTGGGGCTGGTGTTTCGGGGTTTAGGGCAGTGCAGTGGTGTTCGGGCAGTGTAGGGGGTCGTGCTGGGGGTGGTGTTTCAGGGTTTAGGGCAGTGCAGTGGTGTTCGGGCAGTGTAGGGGGTAGTGCTGGGGCTGGTGTTTCAGGGTTTAGGGCAGTGCAGTGGTGTTCGGGCAGTGTAGGGGTCGTGCTGAGGCTGGTGTTTCAGGGTTTTGGGCAGAGCAGTGGTGTTCGGGCAGTGTAGGGGGTCATGCTGGGGGTGGTGTTTCAGGGTTTAGGGCAGTGCAGTGGTGTTCGGGCAGTGTAGGGGGTCTTGCTGGGGGTGGTGTTTCAGGGTTTAGGGCAGTGCAGTGGTGTTCGGGCAGTGTAGGGGGTCGTGCTGGGGGTGGTGTTTCAGGGTTTAGGGCAGTGCAGTGGTGTTCGGGCAGTGTAGGGGGTAGTGCTGGGGCTGGTGTTTCAGGGTTTAGGGCAGTGCAGTGGTGTTCGGGCAGTGTAGGGGGTCGTGCTGAGGCTGGTGTTTCAGGGTTTTGGGCAGAGCAGTGGTGTTCGGGCAGTGTAGGGGGTCATGCTGGGGGTGGTGTTTCAGGGTTTAGGGCAGTGCAGTGGTGTTCGGGCAGTGTAGGGGGTCTTGCTGGGGGTGGTGTTTCAGGGTTTAGGGCAGTGCAGTGGTGTTCGGGCAGTGTAGGGGGTCTTGCTGGGGGTGGTGTTTCAGGGTTTAGGGCAGTGGTGTTCGGGCAGTGTAGGGGTCTTGCTGGGGGTGATGTTTCAGGGTTTAGGGCAGTGCAGTGGTGTTCGGGCAGTGTAGGGGGTCTTGCTGGGGGTAGTGTTTCAGGGTTTAGGGCAGTGCAGTGGTGTTCGTGCAGTGTAGGGGGTCGTGCTGGGGGTGGTGTTTCAGGGTTTAGGGCAGTGCAGTGGTCGTCAGGCAGTGTAGGGGGTCGTGCTGGGGGTGGTGTTTCAGGGTTTAGGGCAGTGCAGTGGTGTTCGGGCAATGTAGGGGTCGTGCAGGGGGTGGTGTTTCAGGGTTTAGGGCAGTGCAGTGGTGTTCGGGCAGTGTAGGGGGTCTTGCTGGGGGTGGTGTTTCAGGGTTTAGGGCAGTGCAGTGGTGTTCGGGCAGTGTAGGGGTCTTGCTAGGGGTGGTGTTTCAGGGTTTAGGGCAGTGGTGTTCGGGCAGTGTAGGGGTCTTGCTGGGGGTGATGTTTCAGGGTTTAGGGCAGTGCAGTGGTGTTCGGGCAGTGTAGGGGGTCTTGCTGGGGGTAGTGTTTCAGGGTTTAGGGCAGTGCAGTGGTGTTCGTGCAGTGTAGGGGGTCGTGCTGGGGATGGTGTTTCAGGGTTTAGGGCAGTGCAGTAGTGTTCGGGCAGTGTAGGGGGTCGTGCAGGGGTGGTGTTTCAGGGTTTAGGGCAGTGCAGTGGTGTTCAGGCAGTGTAGGGGTCGCGCTGGGGGTGGTGTTTCAGGGTTTAGGGCAGTGCAGTGGTGTTCGGGCAGTGTAGGGGGTCGTGCACGGGGTGGTGTTTCAGGGTTTAGGGCAGTGCAGTGGTGTTAGGGCAGTGTAGGCGGTCGTGCTGGGGCTGGTGTTTCAGGGTTTAGGGCAGTGCAGTGGTGTTCGGGCAGTGTAGGGGGTCGTGCTGGGGCTGGTCTTTCAGTTTTTAGGGCAGTGCAGTGGTGCTCGGGCAGTGTAGGGGGTCGTGCTGGGGGTGGTGTTTCAGGGTTTAGGGTAGTGCAGCGGTGTTCGGGCAGTGTAGGGGGTCGTGCTGGGGCTGTTGTTTCAAGGTTTAGGGCAGTGCAGTGGTGTTCGGGCAGTGTAGGGGGTCGTGCTGGGGCTGGTGTTTCAGGGTTTTGGGCAGAGCAGTGCTGTTCGGGCAGTGTAGGGGGTCGTGCTGGGGGTAGTGTTTCAGGGTTTAGTGCAGTGCAGTGGTGTTCGGGCAGTGTAGGGGGTCGTGCTGGGGGTGGTGTTTCAGGGTTTAGGGCAGTGCAGTGGTGTTCGGGCAGTGTAGGGGGTCGTGCTAGGGGTGGTGTTTCAGGGTTTAGGGCAGTGCAGTGGTGTTCGGGCAGTGTAGGGGGTCGTGCAGGGGCTGGTGTTTAAGGGTTTAGGGCAGTGGTGTTCGGGCAGTGTAGGGGGTCGTGCTGGGGGTAGTGTTTTAGGGTTTAGGGTAGAGCAGTGGTGCTTGTGTAGTGTAGGGGGTCGTGCTGGGGGTAGTGTTTTAGGGTTTAGGGTAGTGCAGTGGTGTTTGTGTAGTGTAGGGGGTCATGTTTTAGGGTAATGCAGTGGTGTTTGGGTAGTGTAGGGGTCGTGCTGGGGGTAGTGTTTTAGGATTTAGGTTAGTGCAGTGGTGTTTGGGTAGTGTAGGGGGTCGTGCTGGGGGTAGTGTTTTAGGGTTTAGGGTAGTGCAGTGGTGTTTGTGTAGTGTAGGGGTCGTGCTGGGGGTAGTGTTTTAGGGTTTAGGGTAGTGCAGTGGTGCTTGTGTAGTGTAGGGGTCATGTTTTAGGGTACTGCAGTGGTGTTTGGGTAGTGTAGGGAGTCGTGCTGGGGGTAGTGTTTTAGGATTTAGGTTAGTGCAGTGGTGTTTGGGTAGTGTAGGGGGTCGTGCTGGGGGTAGTGTTTTAGGGTTTAGGGTAGTGCAGTGGTGTTTGTGTAGTGTAGGGGGTCATGCTGGGGGTAGTGTTTTAGGGTTTAGGGTAGTGCAATGGTGTTTTTGTAGTGTAGGGGGGTCATGTTTTAAGATGCAGCGCTCCAATACCTGACCAGTCTGTACTACATAAAAGTGCAAAAACTAAAAATAAAAAGTGTTTTGCACACTTTTGTCATTGGGCTATATGTGGGCTACATCTGGGTAATATTTGTGCTACATTTGGGCTCTTTTTTCACTGGTGGCCATCTTGGAAGACTTCTTTGTTATGAAGTTTCCTAATTTCCTCATTTACTGCAGTCTCCTTAGTAGGAAATGCTTTCAGTTTTTACTTTGATTCCATCAAGAAGGCATTCAGATGTGTCTCACATTTGCCATAAATTCAGAATGCTAGCACTCTAGTTGCTCATTAGATCACTGTAGTAAAGCTACTGCTCACCAGGGAGTTAACTGGAAGTCTGCTGCTGGTATTGAAAGTGATTGTTTCAGTCTGCATGTCAGAATTTTCTAATGAAATAGAAGAGGATTTGAGATCTCACTTAAAACATGCCCTAATTTTTCTTTCTGCAGCACTAACCATAATTTCTATTTCAAAAAGAACCCTCATTTTGTTCCTTTTTAAATTAAATGTTTTAAGTGTTACCGGTTTATTCCAATCAAGATGGCTTCAGGTGTGCCATACTTTTGTCATAAGTAAGGCTGTTAGCGCTCTTGTTATTCTTTAGAACACTCTGGGAAGCTGCAGTAGAACACAAAGGCATCAACTGGCAGGCTGCTCCTGTTGAAATATAACAGGAAGATATTTGAGATCACACTTGAAACATGTCCTAATTTTTCTTTCTACAGCACTAACCATAATTTCTATGACAAAATGAACCCCATCATTTTGTTCCTTTTAAATTAAATGTTTTAAGTGTTACCAGTTTATTCCAATCAAGATGGCTTCAGGTGTGCCATACTTTTGTCATAAGTAAGTCTGTTAGCACTCTAGTTGTTCTTTAGAACACTCTGGGAAGCTGCAGTAGAACACAAAGGAATCAACTGACAGTCTCTGCCCTTGTTGGATTTACATGTTTTACTGAGAATGTCAGACTTCATTCTCACATGACTGAGAAAGATAATGTGAATTTACAGAAAATATGCTCTCATTTTAGCTTCTGGAGCACCTTCCAAAACTCTATGGGACAAGCATGTGAAAATAGTTTTCTCTCAAACATGATTCATGATATCCCAGCAGAAGGTTTTTCAGAGGGTAAAATCACCTTAGAACACACCACAATTCCTGAAATTAGTATGGTACCATCAACAAATGAATTCTAATGTAACTAAAGTCTGTTATCACCCTTTATAGTTCTCCTTTTGGTAACCCTCAAAATCTTTGATTCACTACAATGCATTTCAATGGGGTACTATCATTTATATTGGTCCCAAGATGGCTGCCAACAATTCCAGGATGAAGTGCTGACAGCCAATCAGATCTCACGATGACATGTGTGGTTAGGCTCCGCCCAGATATATATGTGACTTTACTTTTGATTTTCTCAGGAACTACTGAACGGATTTATACCATTTAAGCAAAAGGCACGACACTGAACCAAGGGCTACCTCTTTGCCAAATTTGGTGTAATTCCGTTCAGCAGTTCGGGCTGTAGCTGCGATGAAAGGTTCCTATGGAAAAATGAATGGGGAAAACGCGTTTTGGGACCCCCTTTTTCTCGGCCCCGCTTGACGAATCACCCCGAGACTTTCAGGATAGGAGCGGACCGGAGCGCCCCAACAAGTTGGAAGCTTTGCGAAGATTCGTCATCCGGCGCCAACGTTATTTCAAATAGAATGTTGTGGATTTCCTATGGAAAATAGGTCCTAACTATAACTATCTACTGGCGACCGCCAGTAGATAATATATATATATATATATATATATATATATATATATATATATATATATATATATATATATATATTTATACATATATTTATATATATTTATATATATAAAATCCAAAGAGTTGCCCCCAATGAAGACACCTCACCCGGCGAGTTTTCACCATTTAATGCAAGGACTGCAGGAATTTCCAGCCTCGCATCAACAGCAACAATACAACGGGCCAGACGCGTTTCGGGCATACAACCACTCTTGTTCACTGGCACTTACATGGAGAAACAGCAGCAAAAACAGACCAGCTGCACATTTGGACATTTTGGGGGCATGGCAGCACCCACTTGGGTTTAATATAAAAAAACGGACTACGTTAACCAGGATGCTCTACGCACATACGCCCACATGAGCGGAACATTTAAATATGTGCAGCTGGTCTGTTTTTGCTGCTGTTTCTCCGTGTAAGTGCCAGTGAACAAGGGTGGTTGTATGCCCGAAACGCGTCTGGCCCGTTGTATTGTTGCTGTTGATGCGAGGCTGGAAATTCCTGCAGTCCTTGGATTAAATGGTGAAAAGCCGCCGGGTGTGGTGTCTTCATTGGGGGCAACTCTTTGGATTTTATATATATATATATATATATATATATATATATATATATATATATATATATATATATATATATATATATATATATATATATATATATATATCTACTGGCGGTCGCCAGTAGATAGTTATAGTTAGGACCTATTTTCCATAGGAAATCCAGCGACATTCTGTTTGAAATAACTCTCTTGCCGGTTGACGAATCTTCGCGAAATTTTCAAACTTTATGGCCCGCTCCGGTCCGCTCCTACCCTAAAAGTCTCGGGTGATTCGTCAAGCGGGGGCCGAGAAAAAAGGGGGTCCCAAAACGTGTTTTCCCCATTCATTTTCCCATAGGAAACTTTAGACACGGCTACAGCCCGGACTGCTGAACGAAATTACACCAAATTTGGCAAAAAGGTAGTGCTTGGTTCAGAAAGCAACATTTTTAAAAATGGTGTAAATCCGTTTAGTAGTTCCTGAGAAAATCAAAAGTAAAATCACATATATATCTGGGCGGAGCCTAACCACACATGTCATCGTGAGATCTGATTGGCTGTCAGCACTTCATCCTGGAATTGCTGGCAGCCATCTTGAGACCAATATACATGATAGTACCCCACTGAAATGCATTATAGTGAATCAAAGATTTTGAGGGTTACCAAAAGGAGAACTATAAAGGGTGATAACAGACTTTAGTTACATTAGAATTCATTTGTTGGCTTGGTATATAATAATGCAATCGAACGTAGCTATTAG
>CAWUFW010006878.1:0-56815 GCA_963921515.1 Calotriton arnoldi
TTGGCTGTCTTTTCACATCCTAATTGGGCGGGCGTGTGGGCTGCGGCGGGCGGACGGTAACTCTTGTTTTTGCATCCGCCAGCACGGCGGTGGTGCTTCCGCCCGCCATCCTAATGGGCCCCTTAATTTTTCTTTTTGTAAAGCATCTCGTTTTCCTTTAAGGAAAACGGGCTGCTTTACCACAAAAAAATGATTGCTTTATTTAAAAGCAATCACAGACATGGTGGTCGTCTGATCTCAGCAGGCCACCATCCCTGTGATTTTTGCGATTCCTAGGGGTCGCAAATTGCGACCTACCTCATTAATATTCATGAGGTAGGTCATTTGCGACCCCTTAGGAATCGCAGAAAGTGTACTGCACACTTTCATGCATGCCGTTTTGCGATTCCCTAATTGCGAATTGCAAAGATTCGCAATTAGGGAATCGCAAAACATTTTTTTGATGCATCTGGCCCAACGTGATTTAAAAGTTTCTTGGGAAGTGAGATATTAGTTGAGTATGTTTGGCGCAATGTAAGAACATTATTCCCCCTGGTAGAAAAGAGGTAGAACATTATAAAGCTTGTCTATGAAGGTCACTTGGAAAGGATAAAAGCAAGGTTAGATCACAATTCTGGTGGCCAAGTATGGATTTCCAAGAAGAACAAGAAGCTATTAAATGGTTATGTTGTGGCATTAGTGATAAGACAAATGTTGTGAGGAAGTCCTCATTATCACCAGTAGAAGTACCATCTAATCCATGCGTCAAATTCGCTCAGGATATTGTTGGTTCTAATGAAAGATTTAGAGAAATGGAAGGATTATATTGGTGTTGGTGAATTATCATTAGCATAACACCCACAATGCAGTACTCATTGAATTTCTAAGGGAGCGTTTTCTGAATAAAGTATTTCCAGATGTTATAGATACCACTAACGGGGTGTTACTGACCTCAGATAAAATTAAGAGTTTTATGATAGCGATGCCAGTGACTCATTATGGAACAGCTCTTTATTTTCTCAGAGCTAACGGAATTGTGGAGTGTGTAAACAAGATGATTAAAGATTGTTTGCAAATGGCTAATTTTGCAGGGGTGGATGTTACAAATGCCGAATAGAGTGGAAAGGGAGTCTGTTGCAGAGAAGATGATTTGCCGTCAGAAAGGTAAAAGCAGGTGTCTCAAACCAGGTGCTTGGGAGCTACTGGTAGCTCACCACTAAACTAGAAGTAACTCTCAGAGATGAAGCTGAATCCAGTATCTCATTTAGAGGGTTTGTGCATATTAAAAAGGCATCATCACTTCTTTGAAGACCCTTAGCTTGGCAGCCTGTGGACCAACGTCTTGGCCTCATAATAAGACTCATTCACACACTGTGTTGACCTATGGGGTCTGGCGTATGACCATCTGATTCTACTCTTAATCCTGCCAAGTCACAAGGAGATTGGAACTCTATGTGTGTGATCAATGGCCATGCAAGAAAAGTGCCACCAATAGCCTGAGCAGTAAGGATTGCTGACCCACCGAAGAGTGGGACTGCAAGAGCCATAGTAAAAATGTGTTAGTTGGGTGCATGATCAGCCCAAGAGCTGAGGAGAACAGGGTATGGATCCAGAGTTGAAACAATTTAGAACCTCCTGTGCATTTATCTGTGTGTATGTGTGCACATTTATGTATGTGTCTGTGTGCTTGAGTGACATTACCCTGAATCATAAGGGCTTCATCTCTAACACAATTGTGTCCGATCATGGTATAATAATGTCATTGTCATTACAATGGTCATGTATATTTTGGCATTCTTGGTCTAGTTGTGGCATACTGGCAGCCATCATTGACATATTAGGAGTATGAATGGCCTACTTTTAGCCATCCCTGATATAATGGTGGCTGCCCATCGCATAATAATAATGAACATGAGTGATATATGTTGAAAATCTTGGCAATTTGGTATCCAGCCTGGTCACAATGGTCATCCTGGTATAACGGTGGGCCTTATTGGCACATTACAGGCATATTTGGTGTTATAGTGAGCATCCATGCCCACCTATGATTGTACCACCTGGGCATTTGAAGCAAGGTTTGTCCATGTAAAGAATTATGCTTTTTCAGAAAAGGTTTAACTTATGGAAAATTGAGTTTGTTGGCAGATTTGGAAAGTGGTATTAGATAGAAAATATGTGTATTTTCAGAAAATGATATGCTGGTAAAATGTTTCAATTCCAAAACCCATTTAAAGTTGAGATGAGGAGGTTTATTGCTGTGGTTATAACCTTGTGTCAGAGGGCACGTGATACTTTGGATAATATTTCTTTAGTAAGGTGGAGACATTTAAAATTAAGCTTTTTCCTAGCATTTCTACTTTTAACCTTGCTTGAAATGCTTGGGTGTGACTAAAGATAATCCTGTTTATGGCGGCTATAGTATAATGTTAACATGTCTGGTCACTATTTTTAGTGAGAACATTTTCTAGTGACTCAGACGGTATTTTCTTGTGGAGAAGTAGCTCTCCCTACAGAAAAGGTTGAAGCCTCCTGGAACAAGAAAAATATGATCACAGGCATGGTGTAAAGAAGAAAGAGTGAGCCGTGGGCAGTGGGTGATTGTGTCACTGTAAAAATACCTGGAGGTACTAGTGCGGGAGATTCAATTTTTACTAATCCCCAAAACAATGTAAGGGATACACCATATTATTTTTTTAACTAGATAATGAACAAAGCATGGAGCATGTAAAGGTTAAGCAAAATTTGGAGTATTTATCACAATAAGTTGCTAGTGAAGAGGGAAGTAAACACAGTCTTCTCACACCTGGGTCTCTGATGATCTCTG
Organism: Calotriton arnoldi; assembly: GCA_963921515.1. NCBI lineage: Eukaryota > Metazoa > Chordata > Amphibia > Caudata > Salamandridae > Calotriton > Calotriton arnoldi. The sequence continues at coordinate 2,804 of CAWUFW010006878.1, forward strand.
AAAAGATCTTCCAGAATTAGATGTTGATTTAAATAGCATGGTAAATCTGTAACATCAGAGACAATTGCTCATTTGATTATGCTTATAGTCTTCTTCTCCTTGCTCTATTTGTACAATTTTTAGGGATGGAGATGTGTTGTTTTACCTGTTATTATGTGACACTTTTACCACCCTTTGTTCCCTATGGTCAAGATTTAGACATGACTCAGACACTGAGTTACTCATAGGGTTGGAAAGGCCTGGATATTGTGGAATACATACAGATGAATGTACATGAGGCTCTGGATTATCTCAGCTCTCGATTCATATTGGGCTCATTCAGACACTAGACTACACAACACAGTTTCAGTAGACATCCTAACGTCTGTGTTACCATGAGCACTACTGGTGTAGATGTGGGAGAGTTAGTACGTCCTTTCTGAGATGGAGCAGATGCCTTACCATGTGCTGTTTAGTTGCTGTGGTTTTCTGTTGCACATTAGTTTACACCCCTTTCATCCATTCCTGCACCTTTGTTGAATTCTCCTTCACGTAACCTTTTTTGTGTATCCACAATGCTATGCACTGGATGCAACTAAAATTTTCATTTGTACTCTCATATTTAACTAAAGACTATATGACTTGGACTACATCCTTAATTTTAAGTCAAAGCAATTGGATCTCTTATTGAGATCAGTTCCTTACACTGTTTGGAGCTACTTTTTGAAAATTCCAATCTAAGCATGCGGCACATTCGGGATTGTTAACTCTTAATAAGAGTTAAAAGAGCGACCCTTGACCTTGCCAGGTAGGTCGCTCCCCCGCCACACAGCTCCGCCTGTGTTGTCCTGCCCGCTGCTGCTGCTGGTAAGCTCGCCCCTTTGCTTGTTGCCTCGGTGCCCGTTTTGCCTTCTGTTTCCCCTCGTGCCCCCATTTTGTGTGTTCATTTTTGCCTTCTGTTTCCCCTCGCTGCCCCCATTTCCTGTGTCCATTTTGCTTTTTGTTTCCCCTCGTGCCCCCATTCCTTGTGCCCAATTTTGCCTTCTGTTTTCCCCTCGTTGCCCCCATTTTTCTGTGCCCAATTTTGCCTTCTGTCTTCCCCTCGTTGCCCCCATTTCCTGTGTCCATTTTGCTTTCTGTTTCCCCTCGTGCCCCCATTTCTTGTGCCCAATTTTGCCTTCTGTTTTCCCCTCGTTGCCCCCATTTTACCGTGCCCAACTTTGCCTTCTGTACCCCCCGTTGCCTCTCTCCACTCCCGCCGCTGCGTCCCCTGCGGCCCCGCCCCCCTGACTGTCCATTCGCTGCCCCTGCCTCCCGCCTCCCAGCTGCTCCTCCCTCCCACCTCCCCATATATGGCGGCCGCTGAGTGGTGAAGAGAGCGACCCTTGACCTTGCCAGGTAGGTCGCTCACCCGCCACACAGCTCCGCCTGTGTTGTCCTGCCCGCTGCTGCTGCTGGTAAGCTCGCCCCTCTGCTTGTTGCCTCGGTGCCCGTTTTGCCTTCTGTTTCCCCTCGTGCCCCCATTTTGTGTGTCCATTTTTTGCCTTCTGTTTCCCCTCGCTGCCCCCATTTCCTGTGTCCATTTTGCTTTCTGTTTCCCCTCGTGCCCCCATTCCTTGTGCCCAATTATGCCTTCTGTTTTCCCCTCGTTGCCCCCATTTTTCTGTGCCCAATTTTGCCTTCTGTTTTCCCCTCGTTGCCCCCATTTCCTGTGTCCATTTTGCTTTCTGTTTCCCCTCATGCCCCCATTTCTTGTGCCCAATTTTGCCTTCTGTTTTCCCCTCGTTGCCCCCATTTTACCGTGCCCAACTTTGCCTTCTGTACCCCCCGTTGCCTCTCTCCACTCCCGCCGCTGCGTCCCCTGCGGCCCGCCCCCCTGACTGCCCATTCGCTGCCCCTGCCTCCCGCCTCCCAGCTGCTCCTCCCTCCCACCTCCCCATATATGGCGGCCGCTGCGCGGTGAAGAGAGCGACCCTTGACCTTGCCAGGTAGGTTGCTCACCCGCCACACAGCTCCGCCTGTGTTGTCCTGCCCGCTGCTGCTGCTGGTAAGCTCGCCCCTCTGCTTGTTGCCTCGGTGCCCGTTTTGCCTTCTGTTTCCCCGAAGGCGCGTCTAAGGCAAGCCCGTCTGCGCCCGTCCACGCCTGGACCGCGCCCAGTGCCAGAACCCCTGGGCCGCGCGCCCCCCGCTCCAGCCTCGAGGACCGACGCCGTTACGACGCCACCACACTCCACGCTCTCAACACCGGACGGACACACAACTGCTTCAAGGCCGCCCCGAAACGCACTCATGGCCCCTTCACCTGCTGGAACTGCAGCTACACCAGCCTCAGAGCCACCGAAGCGTCCGCCAAGAAGAACCTCAACCACCTCCTATGCATCCTACTGAACACCCGCTCCGCACGCAAACACGCCGTCGAGCTCTGGGACCTGCTCGACACATCATCACCAGACGTCGCCTTCCTGACAGAGACCTGGATGAACGACTCCTCCGCACCCGACATCGCCATAGCCATCCCAGACGGCTATAAGATCACCCGCAGAGACCGCGTCAACGGAGTAGGAGGAGGAATCGCCATCATCCACAAGAACTCCATCAGGGTCTCGACCAGCACCGACGACTTTCTCTGCACCGCCGAACACATGCACTTCCAGATCCACACAGACCCCAACACCACCCTTAGAGGCACCCTTGTCTACAGACCCCCTGGGCCCCGACCCCAGTTCAGCGACTCCGTCGCCAACTTCATCAGCACGCACGCCCTGACCTCTACCGACTACATCCTCCTCGGAGACCTCAATTTCCACCTGGAGAACAACAACGACAGCAACTCCACCACCCTGATCGACAACCTCGCCAACCTCGGACTGAGACAGCTTGTCACAACACCGACTCATTCCGCCGGCCACACGCTCGACCCCATCTTCTCCTCAAGCTCCCACGTCTCCTTCAGCCACACCACGGAACTCCTCTGGACCGACCATCGCTGCATCCACTTCACCTTCCAGAAACCCACCACACACCACCGCACCAACAGATCCCACGCCGCTGCTGGAGCAAAGTCACCGAAGACCAACTACGGGCAAACCTCGCTCTCAGCCCTCCCTCCGACCCATCCAACACCGAAAACGCCCCCTGCAACCTCAGACGATGGATAGACGACTGTGCCAACACCCTCGCCCCGCTGAAAAAACTCACCTACAGCGACACCACCAAAAGAGCCAGCTGGTTCACCCCGGAACTCCTAGCTTCCAAGTGTACCTGCCGGAAACTAGAGAAGAAATGGCACAGTGATAAGACACCGGACAGCCACGCAGCCCACAAAGACGCCATCCGTAACCACCACCACCTCATCAGGTCCGCCAAGAGAATCTCCTTCAAAGACCGCCTCGACAACAACGCACACAACAGCAAGGAGCTCTTCAACATCGTGAAGGAATTCTCCAACCCCAGCTCCAAACCAACGACATCCCGCCGTCGCAAGCCCTGTGCGATTCCCTCGCCACCTTCTTCCACCGCAAGATCGCCGACATCCACGACAGCTTCAACACCCAGACAGCCCCTACCAAGATAGATACACCAGACCCGCCGCACACCATCGACCATGACCCCTTGCCAGCCTGGGCCAGCGTGAACATCGATGACACCATCAAGACCATGAGCACAATACACTCCGGCTCCCCGTCAGACCCTTTCCCGCACCACATCTTCAACAAAGCCAGCAGCTCCATCGCACCCCACCTGTGCAACGTTATCAATCTCTCCTTCGAGACCGCGACCTTCCCAGAGAGCTGGAAACACGCAGAGATCAACGCCCTACTCAAAAACCCAAGGCGGACCCGAGAGACCTCAAGAACTTCCGGCCCATCTCCCTGCTTCCGTTCCCAGCCAAGGTCATCGAGAAGATCGTCAACAAACAGCTAACCCGATTCCTCGAAGAAAACAGCATCCTGGACCCATCCCAATCAGGGTTCCGCAGCAACCAAAGCACTGAGACTGCCCTCATCGCCGCCACCGACGACATCAGGACCCTGCTGGACAACGGTGAGACCGCAGCCCTCATCCTGCTGGACCTCTCCGCCGCCTTCGACACTGTCTGCCACTGCACTCTACGCGCACGCCTCCACGACGCAGGGATCCGAGACAAGGCCCTGGAATGGACCACCTCCTTCCTCGACGGCAGAACCCAGAGAGTCCGCCTCCCACCTTTCCGATCCGAAGTCTCCGAGATCATCTGCGGCGTCCCCCAGGGATCTTCCCTCAGCCCAACACTGTTCAACATCTACATGGCCCCGCTCGCACGCATCGCCAGACAGCACGACCTCAACATAATCTTCTACGCCGACGACACTCAACTGATCCTCTCCCTCACCAAGGACCCCTCGCTGCCAAATCCAATCTCCATGAAGGAATGAAGGCTGTCGCCGATTGGATGAAGATCAGCCGACTAAAGCTGAACACGGACAAGACAGAGGTCCTCATCCTCGGCTCCAACCCCTCAGCCTGGGACGACTCCTGGTGGCCAACGACACTGGGAGCAGCCCCGACACCCACCGACCACGCACGCAACCTGGGAGTCATCCTCGACTCAACGCTCTCCATGGCCAAGCAAGTCAACGCAGTCTCCTCCTCCTGCTTCAACACCCTCCGCATGCTTCGCAAGATCTACAGGTGGATCCCGACAGATACAAGAAGAACAGTCACCCAGGCCCTCGTCAGTAGCAGACTTGACTATGGGAACGCCCTCTACGCGGGAGCCCCGGCCAAGCTCATCAAGCGACTGCAACGCATACAAAACGCCTCCGCACGCCTGATCCTCGACGTACCACGCCACAGCCACATCACCCCCACCTGAGGAACCTGCACTGGCTCCCCGTCGACAGGAGAATCTCCTTCAAACTCCTCATCCACGCACACAAGGCACTCCACAAGACTGGCCCAGCCTACCTCAACAGACGACTCTTCTTCTACGTCCCCAACCGCCAGCTCCGCTCCGCCGACCTCTCCCTCGCCACCGTCCCTCGCATTCGAAGAACAACCACCGGCGGCAGATCCTTCTCACACCTCGCCGCCAAGACCTGGAACACCCTTCCACTAAGCCTACGACAGACCCAAGACCTGCTGACCTTCAGGAGGCTACTCAAGACCTGGCTGTTTGACCAGTAGCAGCACCCCCCCCTTTTTTTCTCCCCAGCGCCTTGAGACCCTCGCGGGTAAGTAGTGCGCTCTACAAATTCTGTGATTGATTGATTGAAAAGACACATATTCCTTATTAGTAAACTGGACCTCTACAACTGTGGCATTAATTGACTTAACAACTCACACTGATGCCCAGCAGGAAGCTCACCATGTGGAATTGAGACATTATGCTGGACTCCCTTAGATGTCAAATGTACTCTCTCTCCAGAAGCGCCCATGTAGATTGGGGAGTGAAGAAACTCCTTGTGGGAGAAAAACAGAAGGAAGACAAGTGCAGGAAATTATCATCTTTTGCCTTATATTTCTCAAATTTTTGACCGATCTGCTTTGCTGGCTTTAGAACTCTGCGCACCTTACCCCTGTTAGCTAGGAGTAAAGTGCTCTTCCTTTAAACATAGGTAAATTGGCCTACCCCTGATTGCCATATTTAACTTCCCAACAAGTCCCTAGTATATTGTGTAGAAAATACACTCATGGCCTAGAAGTTAAATGCCACCTGTGGACTGCATCACATATGGTGCCATCCACAGGGTTGCCCTGTAAAACATAGCTTTTGGGCTAATATGTGCAGCAGCCTACAAACATGCTGGCAAACCTGACAGAACAACCCTTTTTGACAAGCGGGAAATCCTGCTTTTAAATATTAATAAGTCACCCTTAAAAAACCTTGTCGCCCACAAAGCAGGGTGCCTGATATTTAAAAGTGGGACATATGTGAAATTAAAGTTGGAATGGTCCTCCAGTAACTAGACCCTAAAAGTGACCCTGGCAATGCTGTAACTGTCCTAGATAAGGCCAAGTCTAGATTATAAACTTTAATCTGTGACTTTTGTAAGAAACTGGCTCTATATATACTGCACCAAGGTGAGGTACAGTGTGTATAGAGTCCAAGGGTCTCCAGAGGTTTGGCAGAGGTTAAAGTTAGATAGAACCTTACTCTCTAAAGTGGTAGCTTGATCGAGCAGTAAGGCAGTATCAGAGGACAGTGTAAAGCATTTGATGTACACACTCAGTCAGCAAATGAATCCACACACTCAAGAACTGAACTCTAGGCCAATTGTTTTGTATAAAAAAATATACTGTTGTTTTATTTCTAGAACCAAGCAAGCCTGGCACAGGTAAGCATAAAAATACTTTTCAGTAGTAAATTACTTGTATGAACACAGTTCAAAATTGCAGTGTAACTTGTACTGGTTTTGGTTACAGTTTTAAGTAAGCAGTTTGCAACACATTGCAGGTATAGTACATTCAATTGAATGGGCTTTTTAAGTAAAATGCAGTTAATTACTTTTCAGATAACTTTTGCTAACACAGGACTGGATCCTAGATTCAGCCCTGGGACATTTCCTGAAAACAGGTGAGTAAATGCGTTTTGGTTAAAGGTACGATTTTTAAAGAATATTATTGCATTTCAAAAGCTGACACTTAGAAACTTTTTCACATAGAATCACCAATGTTATCCTATGGGAGGAAATTCACTTAGCAGGTAAGTTAGGTTATCGATACTTTTTTAGGTCGAGCCTCGAGTAGCGCGCAAGCGCTGCTAGAGGCGAAGACTTTTAGTAAGTGAGTTTCAAAAGCAGTCCAAACGCTCGTGCGTCGTGGCTGGCCTTTTTGGGATGGGTACGTGCAGCAAACATGTGTTTCCAATTATCGTGCCCAGACGCGGGCGCGATAATTGTAAACACATGCCGGCAAAAGGCCATGACGCACGAGCGTCTGGTCAGCTGAGCAGGCTGCCGCGCTCCCTCCTCCCCCACCTCCGCTCCTCTGTGGTGCGCGCGCACCACTGTTTATTATTTTTTTACCGCGCGGCCGCCATTTTTGTCCCTGTGCCGGCCTCGCCTTCTTTCTCCCATTCGGAGCTTTGAATCATGCTGGCTAATGCCAAGCGTGCTTCTTCGCTGGCTTGCGTCTGCCACACCCCCTATACGCTCCTGCCCTCGGAATACGTTCTTCATAGGCCCCTTACTAGTCCAGCTTTGCTTCACTGGCCCGCGACTCAATTTTTCTTCTTGCATCAGGCCCTAGGAGTAGGCGCTTTAAATTCTCTTTCCATGCTGAGGAGCAGATGACAGTGCACAGAACATAGAGCACAAGCCCTCCTTTCACTTCATTCATGAACACTCGTACTCCTGGAGAAGCTCCTCGTTGGACCCCAGTCTCCGCCTCTCCTGTCGCATTAAACCAGCCTCCCCACGCCCGCCATGCTTCGCAGCAGCTCGCGCCTTGCAGGTGTGAAGTCAGAATCTAGGGCCTCCAGTCTCTTCAGTACAGAGAAACTAGCATAACAGATGGGCTGGGGGCTATTTTCCTACTGGGAGGCTCTCTTCGCTCCAGCCCTGTGGACATCCTTGTTAGTTCCGTATTCAGGCCGGGCATTCTTACCCTCAAAGATTGCTATCCCTGGCCGGGCGAAGCTCTTACACGGTGAAGCGCGTGTTAATCACAGTCTCCATGTCAGACGCGCCCAGCGTGGCGACGTCGCTGCCAGGCCCTGCGCCGTGTGCCCTCACTGACCACCGCCTGTGTACGGCGCAGTGAGCTGGGCAGAGCCAGCGAGATGGGTACGGCCCTTCTGCCTCCGTTACCAGGTCGCTGATTTTGTCTCTTGAAATTATAGTTCATCCTTCAAACAGGGAGAAAGTAGGTTCTCCTGGCGCCCTCCTCGAAGTGGGACGGGGTGGGCTGTTCAGATGCAGCGTCAGCTAGTGGTGATCTTTTTCCGTGTAAATGTAATCTACGCAGCGACCCTGGCCCCAGGGGTGAGACTATTAGAGGCTGACGGCAACAGTGCATCATTTGAGAGTGACTGTGGAAAAAGCGGCGTAGGGTCAGTCGGTGACAGTTGTGTGAGAGAGACTGTGACTCCAAAGTAAAGCAGGTCAAAGAGACAAGGTCGTGACAGGCCAGCAGCAGACGGACCGGACTGGACTTTCAGCGGGAGAGGGCCCGTCCCCCTTTTCACTTCATAAGGCTGAGGAGTTTGGGGAACAATGCACAGAGTTTCAGTGCTTGTAACTAGGGCAAAAGGGCGCGCCCTGGACATTTAATTCCACCCGAGTGTTCTGCCTCGTGACCGTCCACAATCGTGACCACGCTCACCCTGAAGCAGAAAGGTTTCTGAGTAGTATTGAATTTACACGCGTACACTTCCTGTTCAAAAGATTGCCTGTGCTGAGGGCCTCACTGTTTACTAAGGCTGGATCTGGCCTGGATGAACCGACTTAAGTGGCAACTTGCTTTCGAGAACGGAGTGTCTACTGTCACCGCAGATGCGTGGAAAAAACACCCCTGCCCCGCAACGAAACAACAGGCACCATTAAGAAGGATCGAGACCATTCACAGCGCTTAACAGCTGAAGCTTTTCACGTAAAAATAAAGCACCAAATCTAAAACTTTGCAGTTCCACAACCCAGCCATTCACATCATTTCATTGGTGAACTTCCAGGACATGAAGATCGTCCCGGAGCAGGACAACAATGAGCAGTGCTTTCAATGGGCAGGTACTCGCATATAGTTTTAGTAGCACACCGGTCGCCTGTGATAGTGGATACCTACACTTTTTAGGTCTCGGCCTGCACCAGCGCAAGGGCCGAGAGTTTTAGTAAGCGGGTTTTGGAAGTGCAAACACTGGCTTTCGGCTGGCGACCAGCTTGAGTTCACGATGGCGTGCACGCGCAGCTGGCATCTGGGTTTCCTATCTCTTCCTCATTTCCTCGTCATGGCTCATTAACTCTCTGGACTCTGATGTTTCAATCGCAGCAGCAGCTCACATTACCAACTGAGGGCCCTGGACTACAGTCACATGAAAAACAACAGCGATTAGCATTGAAATGCAAGCTTTTTTTTGTCTAGTTAGAAATATTGCTTCGGTGGGTTGATTTCACCTTATATCGCTATTTGTTTTATATTGGGAGTCACAGCCTAATTACCAGTATTTTTGTCTCTCACAGTTTTTTTTTTTATATTTATTCGCGCAAAGCTATTTAAGGTTACTTTTTCCGCGTCACTTCTTCACTCTATTTAAACTCCACACCCCCACTCTTATTGTCTCTCTCCTTCTCTCTCTCTCCCCTCTCTAATTCTCTCTCTACTTAATTAACTCTCCCCTCTCTATCTTTTTAGCCTTTCATTCTCTCTCACCCCTTTATCTGTTTCTCTTTCAAACTCCTTCATTCACTCTCTCTCCCCTTCTTTCTCTCTCTCTATCCCGCTCCACTCTTTATTCTATGTACACCCTTTCTCTCTCTTTCTCTCTCACCACCCTCTCTAATTGGGCATTATATCTTCACTCTATCTCTCACTCGGCAACACCACAGCATCACTCAGCGCAACCACAGCATCAATCAGAGCCAGCACAGCATCAATCAGAGCCAGCACAGCATCACTCAGCACCAACACAACATCTCTCAATGCCATCACAGCATCACTCAACGCCATCACAGCATCACTCAGTGCAACCACAGCATCACTCAGTGTAACCACAGCATCACTCAGCACAACCACAGCATTACTCAGTGCAACCACAGCATCACTTAGCGCCACAACAGCATCACTCAGCGCCACCACAACATCACTCCGCGCCACCACAGCATCACTCAGCACCACCATAGCTTTACTCAGCGACACCACATCATCACTCAGGGCCAACACTGCATCACTCAGCACCACCACAGGATGACTCAGCACCACCACAGCATCGCTCAGCGCCACCACAGCATCGCTCGGCGCCACCACAGCATCGCTCGGCGCCACCACAGCATCGCTCGGCGCCACCACAGCATCGCTCGGCGCCACCACAGCATCACTCAGCACCACCGCAGTATCACTCAGCAACACCTGAGTATCATTCAGCATCACCTCAGCATCGTCTCCGCAACAGTCACCACCACCACCACTACCACCTCAGCATCACTCAGCACCACCTCAGCCTGCTCTCGGAATCTGGCATCTGTTGATTCTCCCCTAGCGTCTAGCCGTTGCTAGTGTTATAATACAGGTACTAGTTCCCAACCTTCACCCTCCAATTGTTTATGCCCCCTCAAAAAAAAAAAGCTTTAACAAACAACCATTGCAATAGGCAGAAACAAGTTGCCAGCATTGCAAGAACAAAAGAAAACTGAGGAAATTTTTTATTGTAAATTCTTTTTTAATATGGTCGTTCAGTTTTACATAATGCCTTCTTGGTCATATATAAAGTAACAAAAATGCTTCTGACACTTTTTTATTATAACTTTTCAGCATGCCGCACAGCAGCCACACTTCTCTACAGCACAGCTTGAAGACATTGGCAAAGTCAATAGCTCTGGCTAAACACTTATAAGGCCCCAAAGGCGAGACCTATTGGCTATGCCAATGCTTGTCTTACTCAGTGCTGGATCCTGGATTCAGCACTGGGACATTTCCTGAAAACAGTTGAGAAAATGCGTTTTTGTTATTCGGCTGATTTTTAAGGAATATTTGTAGTTTTCAAAAGTCGACACTTAGAAACTTTTTGGAAGAAAAAGTGTCAATGTTATCCTATGAGGAAAAATGAGTTATCGGTTTCGAGGTAAGTAATCGGTCTTTTGAGTTAGGGTTCTGGGGTTAGACTCAGGGGTCTCCCAGGGTCAGTGATGCACTGTTGTTGCACCCTCAGCGGCATTAGGGCGGCCGGGTGCAGAGTGTTGAGGCCCAATGTTATCCTATGGAGGATAGGGGGACTCCGGTTGGTGGCTGCTGGCAAGCAGGCCACGGGGTTGTGGGAGCAAAGCTCCTAGGGTTAAGCTCAGGGCACGTTGGGGACCAAGTTAGCACCAAAGGGGCACCCTCAGCGGCTCTAGGGCGGCCGGGTGCAGGGTGCTGTTTTGAGGTCGGGTGCCCTGTTGATTTCAATGGAGATTCTCCGGGACAAAGAAACACTGCAGGCTCGGGGACGAGGATCTTCCAGGAGCTACCACTACTTCGAGGGGTAAGTTGGGATGTAGAGGGTTGGTTAGGCACTGCTGGGTTGGGCACACAAGGCCGTGGGGCGTCGGGTGCAGGGGTGCCTTGGGACGTCAGATTTTCTTACCCGCTCTGGTCGCGGTAGGGGGGGTCCTCTGGATTGAGGCTGCAGGCGTCGTCAGGAGGCTTGAGGAAGGTCAGGGGTCGCCGGATCTTGGGTCAGGATCGCCGGGGGGACCTCCTCAGGGTATTTGCCCACTCGAGCTCGGGCCGGATTCGGCGGGTGCAGAGTGTGCGGGATTTGCGGTTACTGGCTGGCACCAGAAGCTGCAGTTCAAACACGTCCGGTGTTCACGGGAGAAACAGCTTGGAAAGTGAAGGCAGGCAGGTCCTCCGGGGTTTTTGAGGTTGCTGGCCGCTGGACACGCCGGGCTTTTTGCAGGAGCAGGTTCGAGGGGAGACAGGCCTGTAGGGCTGGGGCCAAGTCAGTGGGCATCGTCCTCTTGTTAGCTCTGCACGGCTTCTCGTCCTTTTTCTTCTCTTCTTTTTCTTGTAGTTGCTGGATCTGAGTTCTTGGTTCAGGGCTGCCCCCTAAATACTGTATTTAGGGGGCGTTTTAGGGGTCTTGCGGTCAGTAGCCAATGGGCTACAGACCTTAGGGTGACTACACCCTTGGTGTGCTCACCCCACGTGGGGGAGTGAGCACAATCCCTAGTCCTGATTGGGGAGTGCCTGCCATCTGCAAGATGGCGAGCACTGGAGAGTGGGCTTCACCTCGCCTCCCCCACCTGAGGGTTGGAGTTGGCAGAGGTGGGCACACCTCCTGGGCTGGCTAGTTTTTCCTGCCTGTCTTCCCGCCGAAAGGGAGGGGAGACAGGGAGGGGGCCTGCTCCTGATAGCAGGAGAGGCTGGGGGTCGCATTACAAAGGCTGCCAGGCCTTTGAATCTCCCCTGCCACAGATGGCTCTTCCTGGCCTGGGGGAGGTGTGAACACCTCCGCCCAGGAAAGGCTTTGTTTCTGGGCTCAGGGAGCGTAGGCTCCCACCCTAGGGGTCCATAAACATGTCTCGTGGTGGCAGGCTGGTGTGTACCAGTCAGGGAACCCACCAGAGGCTGGTCGTTTTTCAGGGGGCATCTCAAAGATGCCCTCTGTGTGCATTTTTCATTCAATCCCACACTGGCATCAGTGTGGGTTTAATGTGCTGAGAAGTTTGATACCAAACTTCTCAGTTTTCAGGGTAGCCATTATGGTGCTGTGGAGTTCGTAATGACAAGCTCCCAGCACCATATACTCTTAATGGCAGCACTGCACTTACAATGTCTAAGAATGGACTTAGACACTGTAGGGGCACAGGGCTCATGCACCTGTACCCTCACCACTGGCATAGGGCACCCAGCTAGAGGGGTGACTGATCTATGCCAGGGCAGTGGGTTGTAGGCATGGCACACAGGGATGTGTGCCATGTCGACTCTTCACTTTGTTCTGCACCAAAACACGCAGCCTGCAAAGGCAGTGTGTGTGTGAAAAGGTACAGGGCCTCTAAGGGTGGCACAATAAGTGCTGCAGCCCTTAGAGGTCTTCCCTGGTCACAGTGCCCTGGGTACCTGTGGTACCATTTACCAGGGGCTGACCTGTGGCTACAGATGCCAATTGGGTTAGTTTTGGGGAAAGAACACAGGCCCTGGGAACCTGATTGGCAGGGACCCAGGGCACATCAAGTCAAAGGGCATCAGTGGTCTGGCAAAAAGTGGGGGGTTATTGCAACAGAAACCCACTTCCTTACAACTTTTCACAGGGACAGCTGCAAAAGTCATTCAAGGGCTATTTCTAATATTTATTAAAACCCCAGTTTAATGGTGACGCTGTATTTTAATACATATTTAGGAAAAGTAAGTTTTAGAAAGTTGCTTTTACCTTGCCTGAAGCTCTTGGAGGCTAATTTGCATTGGCTGTCCAGCAGCTTTTACTTAGTCTTTAATGAGGTATGATATTCCTTCCGGGAGCCGCACAATAGACCACTTTGATTGGCAGGTCGAGCAAAATGGACAGTGATGACTCCACTGAGTTCAGTTGGACATTCAGGGTAGTGCCCCTCCTGTTGGCATAACAGTGTCAAATCCTTCTAGAAAAGACTGTCTGAAGCATATGTTTTTTGCACCCTTGAAAAGGATCAAACAATACCAGATCATAATTCTTGTGTATCCTGTGTTTGATTGCTGAAGGACTCTGCTTTGTCTTATCACACTTCGGTCTCATTTTTTGTTGTGGGTCTAGGGCCTGCTTCAAACTTGAGTTTTGTATTAGATCTGGAAGGACACAAGTAATTTCTGTAGTACACTTCCCTAAACACCCCCAGCTCTCAGAGCCCACGTTTAGTGTGGCTGAAGATTTTGGCCACCTTGGAATTGCCCTGACACATTACATTGTGGGACTTTGTGCAGTGGGACAAACAGGAACTAATAAAAAGGTAGGTAGGCAAGAGCCTGGGAACTAGGGAGTGCCCAGGAGTCACCCTCACCCACTAGCTATTGCCAACCATAAATGTTGCACCCCAAGGTTCCATCCTCAAACACTTTCTGGACTGCAGAAGATAGATGAGGACTGGACCTGCTGTCTGCGACCTGAGAGGAGCCCTGACGGACTCGACTGCTACCTCTAGTACCAGGACAAAGACGTGAACTCCATGGGACAGTTGGCTGACCTCCTGTGTGCCAATAGGGATAAAACAAACTGCTTGAGGTCTTTTCTCTGAAGTGCCCAGCTGACCAGAGGCAATCGGATATGGACTGAACTTTGCTGTAGGCTTCTGCCTGATACCCTGAGAGTCTATAAATATTTTCCCTTGACGTCCTTGGGGCTTTAGAAGTATACTCCTGTAGTTGTTTAAGCACCAGAAGAAACTTTGGAAACATTTCTTCCATAGCTTCAGCTAGACCTGCAATGAAAAGTATACAACTGAGAGTTCCACAATGTCGGATTGAATTTCAGCTTAGTCTGTGTAGAGACATCAAGATCTTTGAAAAAACATCAAAGTCCCATTCAGCATTGGGACTTAGAATATTTTCTGTCGTAAATTTCCAGAACGCTAGTGGGATCAACCTGCTTCAGGTATCTGCCTTACTGTTTCACGGGGTGGCTATTGTTTCAGCGGTGTCCCAAACAGAGAGAACGTTTCTTCTCAAAAAGTGGCATAGTCTGATTCTGCATTGAGACTTAGAAGAAATTTCAATTGTTTTCTTCAAGAAAGTGACAAGGTTCCTTTCTGAAGTGGGGCTTAGAAACTTTTCCAAACATTTTTGACTTCCTGACCGTCAACAGGACCAATCCACTTCGTGTATCCAACTCGGCTCCATCCTGATCAGCCTAACACAACTATTGATTACCATTGGTGCTATTTTCACCTCTAATTTTAAAAACCCATATCTCTGGTTCACTTTTTGGGGATTTCTGTTGTTTTGCTGTCATTTTGTTTATTAAATTCTGCTCTATTTGTCTAATTTGGTTTGAGATTTTTATTGTTTGGTGTTTTGGCTTTACCCATGCTTTGGTACTGCTTATATATTTGACACATTGCTTCACGTTAAGCCTGGATGCTCTATGCCATAGCTTCCAGGGGCTTCAGGTCGAGTTAATTTAGAGACTTTGAGGGTCAACCCTGAAAAGAAGTATTATTATTGTGTGAGGTGGGAAGTCGACCACCCCAAATAATAATCCATGTTCATACAGCAAGGTTTTGTGTATATGGGGGCAAGATGGAACATTCTCTATGATCTTGTTCCTAACTTCCGGGACAGACCAAATTGAAAAGAAGAAGGAGCAGAGTAATCACTGAAGTGGCCATTAACAATAAAACTTATTTCCATCTACAAGCATTAACCATGCCTTGAGGTCCTTTCACAGTCTTTAGTTGATTCCAGGGCCTTGGGATATTTCATGGATTCTGCCTGTCATGAAAAAGTACAGATTCCTACTATGGCAAAAAAGGAACCAAAATGAAAAAAAAGATTGATGACACAACACTATCTTCGGGAGATGTTTCCAGAGAGACTGTTCATTGCTTGATGGGAACCCAAATGGGTAATATGAAACAAATAAAGTTTGAACACAGAAATGCACCGTCCTTCCCTATCTGGTTGTTGTAACCTGGCTAAGGATCCATAATCCTCAAATAAATTGGGCGACTCCTTCTATTACATTTTATTCCTCTCAATGCAAAAAACATTGATTTGGGTCTACAATTATGGAACAGAGTCAGGCTTTATCATGCTTTGCCCTTCAGTAATCAGTGCAATTATCACAGACAAAAGATAAGTCTGAGGCAGGAACTATGCTAGACATTATAGAGACTTTCAAGACATGTTTAGTAAAAAAGTGAGAAAACGCTCCTCCTGCCCATCATGAGTAGGACTGTGTATTCATTGATTTAGCACGTGATCCATTTTGGATGCAAGGGTGCATTTTTGCGCTAAGAAAATAGCATCTGATTCTGGGTTACTCTTCTTGTGAAATTCCACATAATATTGTGTAATTTTTGCAGTAATTCCATGTAATCGCGCTACAGCAAATTACATGAGTTACATCCAGCCCTACTTATAATCTGGTATGAGTGTGAGAGGTGTGTTAGTGGAAAACTCCTTGCAATGCATGGTACAGACATTTTGACTTCAATACACATAAAGACGACCAGGTAAAAGTTGCAATGTGGTGGCCCCATGAATTCTTGAGTACTTGAACCTAAATAGTAAATATTTTTAAGGTTTTTAAAAACAATAAGCATTCACACTCAAGTTCAGCCTACAATACATCTGATTTATAAGATGCAGAATGTTTCCCCCTTAAACTTTGCTTTTACTAAAGCGTGTGACTACAGGGGAGTGCCTCCCTGATCTGTCCGTAGATACCCAGAACTAAAGTTAGGGTAAGTGGTATGAGTGGATACATCTCGTTAGAGGTATTTAAAACTTGTGCATGCCCACGTGTGAAGTGTGTTTGTAATAGTTTTTGCAGTGTTGAGCCCTGTCTTTTCACAAATATCACTTAGTTGATTGCCCAGAGATTGAGAGGACTTTTAACTTCCCAAGTATTACCGGCAAGATTGAAACGAACAGCATCTACGTATGTTGGGTGAGTGACAAACATATGTGATCAAAATATGGTGTGGTAGTTCCCATATATCTCTCTTTTCTACTGATCTTACTACAGGTTACCTCTCTAAGAAGGTACTACGAATAGGTGAGAGCATTAGGCCTCATTCTCAATTTGATTCTTTTCACTGGATCACCACATTGCAACTCTTACCTGGTTGTCTTTATGCGTACTGATGTCAGCTTAGAGAGGATATGACCAGAATTTTATCCTCTCTCTCTCCACTTGTGCATGACAGTCATTTTGACTGTCTCGTCATGGCCCTTGGGCTCTGCAGTGCCCCACTGCCTTACATCACTTTGTCAATTATATCTTTTGTGATATACTAGATGTCCAAATTGTGGTGTATTTGGATAATATACTTACTTATTCACATATATTGGAATAACATCAAGTTATATCTGAGAAGTCCTCATTAAGCTTTGAAAACATGCTTTGGATGCCACTGCAGAAAATTGTCTCTTTGAGGTATCCAGCATAACCCTTTTCGGGTTTGAGATTTCTGGAGAAGGTATTAGAATGGATGCTTCTTAGTGAAAGCTGTCTGTGAGTGACCTTCCCCTCACTCAGTAAAAAAAGTACAATGGTTTGTTGGGTGAGCTAACTTCTACAGACAGTTTATACAAGAGTACTAGAAAAGAATGCAATCGATCGTAAAAACATCCACATAAGGTGTACCATATTATTGGAAGGGTGCACAAGAAATGGCTTTTCAAAAATTGAAAACTGCATTCACATCAACTGCCATATTAAGACACTCTAATGTTTTGTCAGAGTTTAGGGTGGAAACAGAAGCATTTTCATGTGCCATTGGAGCAGTGTTATCCCAACATGATGTTCAGAGACATGTTTACATCCATTAGCCTCTGGAAACAGAGAAGAAGTATAAAACTGATGATATAGACTTTCGGGCAATTAAAGAAACATTTTCTCATTGGAGGCATTATCTGAAAGGGACACATCCTAGAATCGCAGTTGGACAGATCATAAAAACTTGTTTTATCTCACCCCTCTGAAGTGAGTTAATGCAAGACTTGCACAATGGACCTTATTCTTCTCTAGCTTTAATTGTTTAATCATTTATCAGTTTGGTCTCTCCCAATACATGTTTAGCTACTATGAAGGAATAAAAAGAACTTGCCACTTTTCTGGAATCTGTTAAGCAGGCACACCTGGGTATTGATGACATGCAGTGGGTTCAGCAAGAACCATAACTGAGGACTGTGCACCACCAATTACTATATCAGAAAGAAGCCCTATAAATTCCAAACAGTTTGGGGGAACAGCAAGTTATTTAAGTGGTACCATGATTCCCCCAGCAGCCGGACATTCGAGACTGAGGAAGGAACTAGATATTACCAATCAATGTTTTTGGTGGCTGCATTTAAAACAGCCCGTTAGGCAGTATGATCTGAAATGCTCTGCATGTGTGCAAGCAGAGCCACACACAGTCCCATAAGTTGATTATACCAGTCCTACCCAAATATCACTCAGACATGGACAATAATCTCAATTGATTTCACTGTCGAATTTCCCCCCCCCCTAAAGATGATACACCAGATAGCTGATAGTGGATGACTATTTCACCAAGAAGTGTCAATTAATATCACTCAATAAATTAGCCATAATGGTGGAATTTCCTGGAATCTTCTTAGTTACCATCTTTCATCTGCATGCGCTGCCAAACCCAATTATTATATACAGAGGTATAGTTTACTGCCTTATTTTGAAAAGTCCATTAGTCATCACCCACAAAGAGATGGACAGATTGAATGTCATTCATTGAATAATACTGGAGATGTTTCCTTATGAATCATCAGAATGCTTTGAGTAGATGAACTGTTCTTGGAAGGTTTATGTACAACAATGCTTTGAATGCCTCTTGGGAAGGTCTCCTTTCTATTGCAGATTTAGGTACCAACTTCATATGCAGACTGTTAGAAATTAGACTACTGATTGAGAGAGGTGAAACCCTACTCAAGAAAAAGCCACAATTTCTTTCAGGGTGAAGTCACAAGCAAACCCCAAATGAACCTGTGCTTAACCCTCTGGTAGCTAGGCACAAAGCAGTCAGGCTTAACTTGTAGGCAAAGTGTAAAGTATTTCTGCAGCTCTTCAAACAGTAATAAAGTGAAAACACAACACAAGAAAAATCACACATCAATTTAGAAAAATAGTGTAAACTTTTATAAATTGAGACCAAAATCTAATTAGTAGAACTGGAGGTATGCAATTTTAAAGATTTAAGTGAAAACAGCGCCTAGAAGTACAAAGCACCAACCGTGGTTATCTGCTCGTGCCAGACTGGAACAAAGTCACAAGTTCAGGCCGACCACAATGGAACTCGGGCCAGATACAGGGACCAAGTTAGGCCAGCCTTAAATCGTGGTATTTGAGATCCTGCGTTGAGGATGTGTCACGCAGTTTCGGTTCCGAGGAGCTGCGGGGCTGTGATGCGAAGTCCTGCATCGTCATCGAGGATGCCGACAACAAGGGGGCCTGTGATGTGAAGGCTTGTGTTAAGGATATGTCACACAGCGGTGATTCCGAGGAAGCTGTGGGCTGTGATGCGTAGTCCTGCATTAGGGATGCGTTGCGCTGCAACATTTCTGAAGTGGCTGTGAGGAGATGTGTCACATTGCGTCGGTTCTGCTCACAGGAACACAGCTGGGCTGTCAGAGCACCTTAAGGCCCACTTCCAAGGATCCAGGATTGGGATGGCATCACTTGAAGCGTAAGACTCACCGCAGAGGTAGTCTAGGTGCTGGGTTCAATGTGGTTGGAGCATTTTCTGTCCCTGGTGTGCTGATCAACAGGCCAGCAAATTAGCCCTTGGAGTCACTCTGGTGGTCCTGGGATCAAGATGAAGGCACAATCCTTCTTACGAATGCAGCAGGGCAACAGGGTAGCAGTCCTCCTGGCAGAGCAGCACAGCAGTCCTTCTGAGTTCAAAGGTGTACGGAAGGGTTTGGTCTGAGATCCCATTAGTTATACCTGGTGCCCACTTTCAAGTAGGAGAAGGTTTGGAAGGTTTCCATCCCCAGAGATGTTTGAAATTTCCTGCCTCCCTACCCTGGCCCCAACTTGTCTGGGGTCACAAAAGGCAAGTGTCAAAACCCTTTGTGAGGTGTAAGTGTAGTACGTGACAGCTCCTCCTCCTCATCAAGTCAGAGATGGGTCACCTGTCAACACCTATTCCCCCTTTGTCCCACTGTCTGGGAGAAATGTACAAAGACCAACTGCCATCAACACCTAGTCATGTGACCCAGGATATTAGCACTATACGGTTGGGACAAGACAATGCCAACTTTCTGAAAGTGACCTTTTCAGAATTATGACTTAAAATCTGACTTTACCATTAGAGAGGGTTTTAAAGTTCAATTCTTTAGGTATGAAACTCGATGTTCCTACCTGCTCCCAACTGAAAGTTATCATTTATCAACTGTAATAAGTTAACCCAGTATTAATCCTTTGGGAGAGGTAGGCCTTGCAGTAGAGAAAAATGAATTTATCAACTTTTCATTACCAGGACATGTAAAAGTTAAAAGTGCATGTCCAACATTTTAAATACACTGTATCCTGGCCTATGGACTGTTTATGGCCTACCATAGGGGTGACCTATATGTATTAAAAAGGAAGGCTTAGGCCTGGCATAAGGTTTATTTTGGCAGGTAGAAATGGCAGTTTAAAACTGCACATACAAGGGCGTAACCAAGATGGCAGACGGGTAGGATGTGCTTTCTAGTCCCTCTGTCCCCGCCAAGTTGGGCCCCGGCTGCCTGTCGATTAATAGCACCAGTCGAGCCCCATACCACCTCCTCCTACGGTGGCAAAGCCCATAGATGGCTCTGAGTGCTGGAGCGGAGTCCCGCGGGGCTGTAGTGAGGGAGTCCAGCCTGCAACGCGGCCAATCGGTAGAACCTAAGATGGCGGCACCTGGGTATTGAAGAGGACGGCCTGCTGTGGGGGCTAGGAACCCTTACAGTGCATCATGCCCCTGACTCTAGCGGATTGTGTGCCACCCGGGAGACTGGAGTCTTGTGGGGTGGTCCTCTGTGGCCTTGCATCGGATGCCTCACCAGTGGCGCAGTAGCCACGTGGTCTTCCCCTGATAGTGGCCGCATTCCAGTGAGTACTCCAGTCATCCACAGCACCGCATTTCTTGACTTCACAAGCGGCGGGCCCTGACGCTGGTGGGCTGATTGGCACCAGGACCCTGGATCCCTGGTAGAGATCTAACAGTGGGCGGAGCCCCTTCCAGCTAAGAGTTGCACAGCTCAGTCCCTGCTTTTACAGGCCGCGCGGCCATTTGTTACTCCCTGGACTTTCCAAGCCTACCGCTCTCACCCTGTGTGGCCTAGCACTATGTGTCTGGCACCTCCCCACGCTCTTGACCTGCGCTTGTCATGGAGGAGCGCCCCCCAAATCAACAAGACAGATGCTGGGAGGCGCCATACTTCTCGCCTGCCTGGGGGGCTGGCACTTGCAAGACGGTCAACCTTGGTCCCCGGGGACTGTCCACACAGCTGACCATGAGGGATCATGGTGGCAGACCCTGGGCTTCTGCAGGGAGTACGCAGTGAGCGACATAGCACCACTGTTTGGCAAAATTGATTTTGGTGGCCTGAGGCGGTCCAGCGGAAAAAGAGTCGCATGCCATTGCTCTCTTTCTCGGTGCGGTTCATAACCAGTGGTGTCTCCCCTGGGGGGTGGCACTAAACCCTGAAGCCCCAAGTCTCACTACTCTCTACTACCGGGCGGAAGCGTCTGAGGCAGTGTGGGGGGGCCTGGGAGAGACCCAAGACTGGTTGTGTCCTGCACTTGGCATTTCCATCATCCTGGAACTGTGCGTTTATTCTACACTGGGCTTAGCCTCATCGACACCTGCTGGGACCAACTGTATCTACCTGTGCTTCTTCTCAGACAGCAGGGGCATTGGTGAGGCCTCTGCAGCAATGCCTCCAGGAGACCCTGCTTCATTCACTATCTAAGTGCTGCCATTCCTAGCCTTCAGTGCCCTGTAGGAGAGGAGACCTCTGTGCTCCCCGGTGGACCCTGGCCATAGGCACAAGTAGGCCATGGCCACAGCACGCACCAAGAAGGACCACTGTCTGGAGAAGCTGACAGGTGAGATCATAATTGACCACAGTGGAGGCTCTGAGATGGTATCTGAAGTTTGGGTTGCCGGGGTCACTGGGGGCAGGGGGTTGGGGAATGGAATTAGTGAGGTGAGGGACTATGTGGGGCTACGGACCCCTCTACCCACACACCTCATGGGACTATGCTGGGCATTTCCGGCTCTTCACATTTGTTGTTCTCATGTTTCTGTTAATGTTAGTTTTAATAGTTGTTGGGAAAGGAGTACATTCATTTTCAGAAGGCACCCTGCATATTGGGTGTGTAACAAAGCACGACTCCCCTGATTCCATGCCGCCCCAAAGTGCAAGTAGAACCGATCTTGCAATGAATATTTGCTCTAGAGCAGAGACTGACCCCCCCACCGCACGAACAGTTAAAAGTTATCACCCTAAATGTATAGGGGCTTAATAACTAAGGACAGGGGGTAAACTCCGCTTCGCGGGCAGAGTTTGCGGAGTTTTCCAACTCCGCGCTCCGCTAGGAAAAGGGAGTTCAGGCAAAAAACTCAACACCCCGCCCACGGAGCGGAGTTTGCCACCCACGAAGGCACTGTGCACCAACCAATCCAATTAAACTGGACTCCTGTCCTGCTGCCCTCCATCTGTGTGCGTGCATAGGCACACGCAATCCTCATCCGGACTACATTTCCCATGGTGCCCTCTCCGTGTGTCTGGGAAAGTGAAAATTAACTTCCTTTCCTGTTTCCTGATCAGCGAGTAAGCGATCAACCCAGTGCCCGCGCTTCATTGGGGTCTTACCCGGACAGCTGCCACTCACAAGTGTTCTGGTACAGCCGGCAGGGTTTGGACTGGCGGCACCGAGCAGACCTCTCCTGCAGGAACCAGCCATGCAGCTTTGGTGGAGAGGAGGTGAGCAGGATTGCAGCTGAGCAGGGCTGGCAGCCCCCGAAGCTGTGGCGTGAGCGTAATGGCCTGAAGCCCTCCGAACCCCTACCTCCCTGTGCACTGTGGTGTGTGTTCTGGGGAGTGCTCCTCTGCATGTTGCAGGGTGCACAGCACGGTTGCAGATATTTTAATTTTGAACTAAGTGTGCATATTTAAATTGTTTTAAATCCTGCAACAGTGTTCTGTGGAGGGCACCTCTGCGTGTTGCAGGGTGTACGCCATGGCTGATTATATTTTAATAAATGAACACACTGAAACTGTTCTTAACCCCTCTATAGACTTTTAAACATTCAGTGCATTTTTTGCACAGTTACCTTGGGAAAGGGTCTGATCTGAGAGCTCCTCCGCCTTGTGTCCCAAGCAGAGTGCCATTTTTTCTTTGACTCAGGAGGACACTTTTAGATGCCATCTTTGGTGGGTGAGCAGTCTAGCTTTTGAGGACTGCTCCCCGGCGTCTACTTAATGCAGCACGTGACGCGGACCCGCAGCGGATTGCTATGTGAGTAGTGGCCATAATCACCTGATTTCTTGTTTGTGGTGTTCTGTGGTGTGTGTTCTGGGGAGTGCACCTCTGTGTGTTACAGGGTGCACAGCACGGTTGCAGATATTTTAATTTTTAACTAAGTGTGCATATTGAAATTGTTTTAAATCCCGCAACAGTGTTCTGTGGAGGGCACCTCTGTGTGTTGCAGGGTGTACGCCATGGCTGATTATATTTTAATAAATTAACACACTGAAACTGTTCTTAATCCCTCTATAGACTTTTAAACATTCATTGCGTTTTTTGCAGTTACCTTGGGAAGGGATCTGATCTGAGAGCTCCTCTGCCTTGTGTCCCAAGCGTGGTGCCATTTTTTCTTTGGCTCAGGGGGATACTTTTAGACGCCATCTTTGGTGGATGAGCAGTCTAGCTTTTGAAGACTGCTCCCCGGCATCTACTTAATGCAGCCTGTGACACGGACGTGTGCAGCGGGCAAGCCCGTCTGCACCCATCCGCATCCAGACCGCGGCTAGCACCAGCCACGCTGCACAAAATGTCAGCGGTAAGATGGTAAAATGGTTTAGAGATTCTCTTAAAACTCTTAGAGATAATATATGCGTTGGGAATCCGTGCGCTAATCTGGAGAGCGAGAGCTCCAAGTATGACTACAAAGGCTGCAACTTTAAACTGGAAGCCCTGGGAGGGACAGAGGTGGGTAACATATCAATGGCTAACTCACCTAAGGAGAAGGATGGCAGTATTCGAGCATGCCTGATTAATTGTAGGTCGTTACCAAAACATGCAGACGACATCTGGCTTTCTTTGATGGACAATGCCTGGGATGTAATGTTCTTAACAGAACCATGGTTAAAAGAGGATTCAAAGCCACCGGGTTTTTGTATCACTTGTGTAAACCGGAGTGGAGATAGGAGGGGGGAGGAGTAGCTGTTATTTTAAAGGATACTTGGGAGGTCTCTTTATCTGAGTTGAGCAACATTGGCAATATAAAGGGTTTAAGCTTCTGTATTAAGATCTCGCCAGCTCTCTCCTTTGCAGGTTTATTGATTTACAGGCCACCGGACTGCTCTTATAGTTCTATACAAGATCTATGCAATGTTATTGCTCAAATGTCTGTACACCATGCTAACTTCACGGGTATTAGGTGATTTTAAACTCCATGTAGATGATTCCAGTTGCTCCCAGGCGTCTCAGCTAATCTCGACACTCAATGGCTTTAATCTTTCTCGTGGTCGCTCCTACTCATAGAGCTGGCCATATATTAGGTCTCATTTTCTCAAACATCCATAATCTGGAAGTAGAGGCCCCCCTTCAATTGGTGTGGACGGATCATTTTCTTGTCCCCTTTTCCTTTAGGCTGGTGATTAAACAGCCACTAGATGGAAAACGAACTGAGCTAAGGAGGAATTGGAAAAAGTTGACAGCTGACTCCCTGGGGCCAGCTTTACAAGCAATGGAGCCACAACTGTCCGGCAATCCCGACATTGACTCCTCCTCCTTTAATGCATGGATCTCTTCCGCCTTAGACACAGTGGCATCGATTAGATCTGTCACGACCCCTAGAGGCTCCCCCTCTGCCCCGTGATTTTCAACAGATCTTAGAAGGAAAAAAGGAGATGTAAGTGGCTTGAACGCTGCTGGAGGAAAACTTACCCTCCGGCAACAAAAAATGACAACAAGGATGCACTAAAGAATTTCCGCAAGCTGATGCGGACCACAAGGAGAGAATATTTTGTCAGGTGCATAGAGAGTTCGGAGAACTCAACAAGGGAAATTTTTAAGATCGTTAGATCTTTTACGAATCCGTCAGCGGTGGAGGGTATCATCCACCCATCACCCTCCTTGTGCACAAGCTTGTCAGACTTCTTCGAGGAAAAAATCCTGAATGTATATTCTTCGTTTCCAGATGTGTCTGAGATCTCGGCTATGCAACAAATTGCAAACTCGAACCCCCATGACTCCTTCTCGAAATTCCTCCCCATATCCCTCGAGGAATCTATGACTGAAATCCTGAGATGCAAATCAGGCTCCCCAGAGGATCCCTGCCCTCCCCAGCTTCTTAGATCTTTTGCTCATCTGCTGAACCCTATACTTAACAAGGTCTGGAACACGTCGCTAAAAAACTGCATATCTCCGGGTAGCTGGAAACAAGCGTTCTTATTACCGCTACTGAAAAAAGCTAATGCGGATCCAATTGTGCTCAGCAAATTTCGCCTAATATCCTTTTTGCCGGCACCTGCAAAAATGCTAGAGAAAATGGCACAACGGCAGCTAGCCAAGTATATTGAGACACATGACCTCTTGCATGATTCTCAATCAGGATATCAGGCAGGCTACAGCACTGAGACAGCTTTGATTTTAAGTGGCAGAATCTTTGAGAATGACCGTGGATGCTGGCGCTTCTGCTATGCTAGTTTTATTAGACCTATCAGCAGCATTCGACACGGGAGCACACTCAATCCTACTGGATAGACTAAATCAGCTGGGTATCTGTGTGATGGCATTCTCCTGGATTCGGTCCTATCTTAAGGACCGTACCCAACAGGTCTACCTGCGACCTTTTCAATCCACAGCAAAACCCCTATGGTATGGAGCACCACAGGGCTCTGCACTGAGTCCACTGCTTTGTAATATCTATACGGGGCCTCTCGCAACTCTCATTGCATCCCAGGGGGTGAAAGTAGTCTCCTATACAGATGATACGCAGCTGGTGTTTTCGTTCAAAGAACAATCCGAGGCTGAATTTCTCAGTTTTAAGGAGTGCCTGAGGAACATCGCTAAATGGATGAACAGCAACTGCCTAAAACTAAATGCAGATAAAGACGAAAGTCCTGTTCTTTAGTCAGGCGTCTCCGCCCCTTGCGGATCTCTGGTGGCCGGTAGAACTGGGCTCACCACCGGTCCCGACAAAGACAGCAAGGAATCTAGGCATCAAATGGATATGGATTTGTCTTTTGCAGCTCAAGTTCGTCAGATCTCCTCAGCTTGCTTTGGAAAGCTGAGAATCCTAAAACAATTCCTTGATTTACTGCGGGAGGACAGCCGCAGGATCATAGTCCATGCAATGGTGACTTGGCTCTTGGACTACGCCAATAGTCTATATTTGGGGCTGCCAGCCTACCTGATTTACAGACTGCAGCTTGTGCAGAACGCAGCAGCAAGACTAATTTGGCGGGTACCTTTCCGCCAACATATCTCTCCTCACCTGCGGCAGCTACACTGGCTCTCAGTAGCTAAGAGGATTGAATTCAAGGCTCTGACCCTGGCCTTCTGAGCTGCCCGGAACATGGGCCCAGGTTACCTTAAGCTTAGGCTCAGTCCGTATCGACAGGAATGGACATTGAGATCTAACCATCAGTGTCTGCTCCATGTTCTGCGCTTTGCGAAGTCTCGACTTGGGGGAAGATCTTTCGCGGTCAGGACCTCCAGACTCTGGAACTCGTTACCATCTCATTTACGACAGATAGAGTCGGAACATGATTTCAGGAAGGCCTTAAAAACCTGGCTCTTTAGTCAGGGTAGGGTTTAGATGGTTGGCTAATCCACTACTGCAATCTCCGCATAGCGCTGGGACACCTCTATTTGAGGTAGCTGTGCGCTCTATAAATGCTTATTGTATTGTATTGTATGCAGCGTAAGTGTGGTAATAATTTTATTTTACCCTACTCTCCTTTACTACTCTAACCGTACTGGGCCCTTTGCAATTAGACAATCTGCAGCACTTTCATTTACCACAAAGGCAATGATCCTCTGACGAATCTTTCTCCACTGATAGGAGTGATGGAAATTAGGGTGGCCAAACCCCACATTAGCTGTCCAATGAGGATCATTAATTGACAGCCAACTCACACGTTTGAGATCAGATTTAGGTACACCACTCTTAAAACCATACTGTAAAACTAAAGAATAGCAACAGAAAGACCCATCCTCCTGAAGAAGTTAAGTCGAGTCAGGATTAGGGGTGGGCGGTAAATTCCGTTCCGCTCGCGGAATTTTGGTAATTCCGCGTTCCGCGGAGAACGCAGAATTACCAAAAATTCCGCGATCTGCAGCGTAGCGGAATTTTTTCCTTGTTCGCGCTTTAAAAATGCGTGTTTGCGCGCGCGGTAGCGACTTACCGGGATCCCTGCATTCGCCGATGAGTTTTCCTATCCGTTCGCCGCGAGAGTATGCGATCGCGAACACGTCATTCAGACGCGCCACCGGACATCCGCGTTCGCGAACAGGAAACACGCATCGCGAGCGGGCGGGACAAGTGAAACAAGATGGCCGCGCCATTTGGCGACCGGATGGGTAAGTTCACGAGATATTTCCCCCGAGCACGCAAACAGCGTCCCCGAACACGAAAAACCCATCGCGAACGGGCGGACCAAGCAATTCCGCATGCTCGCGGGACTTTGCGAAGCTCGCGGAGATTTTTTACCGTTTTGCGGAACGCGACTCCGCAAATTCCGCCCATTCCTAGTCAGGATTATGCAAACCAAAAGCTCTGCAACAGCAATGCAGAACAAAAGAAGTAATACTTGATATTCTGACAGAGCCCGCTGATTAGCTCTATTACGCATTTAATTCAATAATGAATGGAAGAACCAACAGGACTCAATAATAGACTCAGGCAGATATTTGATTAATTTGGTCATTGTATTAAAGATTCAATCAATCAA
This sequence comes from Calotriton arnoldi, assembly GCA_963921515.1. Lineage (NCBI taxonomy): Eukaryota > Metazoa > Chordata > Amphibia > Caudata > Salamandridae > Calotriton > Calotriton arnoldi. The sequence continues at coordinate 30,263 of CAWUFW010006878.1, forward strand.
TCAATGAATCAGGGGTTTGTTAAAGCGCGACTACTCACCCGTAAGGGTCTCAAGGCGCTAGGGGTGGGGGGGGTGCAGGTTCCATTCCATCAAGGAGGAGGTCTGTCGAAGAGCCAGGTTTTGAGGTTTCTTGCGAAGATGGGGAGCGATGTTGTCTGTCTGAGGTGGAGCGGAAGGACGTTCCATGCTTTGGCCGCGAGGAAGGAGAAGGAGCGGCCTCCCGATCTGGTCTTTCTGGTGCGGGGGACCACGGCGTAGGAGAGCTGGGCTGATCGTAGGGTCCTTTGGGGTGCGTGGAATTTGAGTCGGCTGTTCAGGTATGCTGGTCCGGTGCCGTGGAGGGCCTTGTGTGCGTGGGTGAGCATCTTGAAGGTGATTCTCGCCTCGACGGGGAGCCAGTGGAGTGTGCGCAGGTGCAGGGAGATGTGGCAGTGTTTTGGCAGGTTGAGGACCAGTCTTGCGGCGGCGTTCTGGATGTTCTGTAGCTTGCGGGTGAGGTTTTTGTTTATTCCGGCGTAGAGTGCGTTGCCGTAGTCGAGTCTGCTGGTGACCAGGGCGTGAGTGACGGTCTTTCGGTGTTCGAGGGAGATCCATTTGAAGGTCTTACGAAGGAGGCGGAGGGTGTGGAAGCAGGAAGATGAGACGGAATTGATCCGGCGGTCCATTTTGAGCTCGGAGTCCAGGATGATTCCCAGGTTGCGTGCGTGGTCCGTGGGGGTTGGCGGGTTTCCGAGGGCGGGGGCCACCAGGTGTCGCTCCAGGCGTCTGGGTTTGGGCCCATGATGAGTACTTCTGTTTTGTTGGTGTTTAGTTGTAGGCAGCTGTTTTTCATCCATTTGGCGACGGCTTCCATGCCTTCTCGAAAGTTGCGTCTGGCGGTGTTGGGCTCGTTGGATAGGGAGAGGATGAGTTGGGTGTCGTCTGCGTATGACACGATGTTGAGTCCGTAGGTTCTGACGATGGGGGCGAGTGGAGCCATGTAGACGTTGAAGAGCGTCGGGCTGAGGGAGGAACCCTGGGGGACTCCGCAGGTGGTATGTGTGGGGTCCGAGAGGAAAGGGGGGAGTCTGACCCGCTGCGTCCTGCCGGAGAGGAAGGAGCGGATCCAGTCGAGGGTCTTGCCCTGGATTCTTGCGTCGTAGAGTCTGCGTATTAGGGTGCGGTGGGAGACTGTGTCGAACGCCGCTGATAGGTCGAGGAGGATGAGGGCTACTGTTTCTTCTTTGTCCAGTAGGGTGCGGATTCAAAGTTCATTCAAGATTCAAAGTTCATTGCTACAAGCAATCTCTTGAGGATTTCAGTTAGAAATATCACAGCTTGGATAACAGCACCAAACATTTAAGTAGGCTTTCTCCGGTGGTTATAATCAGAATCAGCTTGCAGAGTTACAAGTACCACCACCATTAAGGCAGAAGGATAGTTTGTCTAACAGCTCACATCCCACGAAGTAGAGGAAAAGGGCTCAAATTTAAGGTCCACTAAGGGCGAGTCCATTAGCATAAACAAGGAAATAAAAGAAATGGAAAAAATGGAAATGGTCCAGCAAAGAAGGTTTCAGTCCATCAGCTACCCACTGTAGCATCAGCAAGGGAGTCCAATAGTAACAGAAAGTTCTTTAAAAAAATCAATCAGCATAGCATCCGGGTCTCAGAGTAGGAAAAATCAGAATGGCGTTGCCCCTCCTTTGGGGTTTCTTATTTTATAAAGTCTCTAGCAATTTCCAGTGATGTAGCATCATACCACAATCAGAAGACTATCATATGTCCAGCTTCACATAATGTCACCTAGGACACTTGCAACAGTAAGATGCTTTCCCATGCTGGTCATGAGAAATGAAAGATTGAGAGTCCACATAGGCCTAGTATCAGTAAAAACAGATACAAAGTAATCATCTAATAGGGTTTACTGATATCAATGCTAAAAACATCGATGTAAAAATATCGAAAAAATATATAGAATGCGAAAATATCGACTCCCTATACTTAAACAGGTAAGTACAAAAATATTGAATCCAAAATATCGAAGTTAAAAATATAGATGTAAAAAATATCGATTAAAAAATATAAATAAAATAATATATATTATATATATAAAATATTAATATTATCTTTAACAAAATAAATTAAATTTAATATACATTTTAACTAAACAAAAAATAAACTTAATTAAAAAAATATAAACACACAAACATAATAATGTATACATATATTTACTTTAAAATAATTTATTAACTATTATCTTTATTTAATTTTTAAACTTTTAAATTATATAAAAATAAAATATATCCACATATCAATAATTTAAAATTAAAAAAACATGCTATAATTAATTAAAACATTAAACTATTAAAAATAAATAAAACGTACTTTTCGCAATACAATAAATACAACAGTAGGGAAAATGCTGGATAGCGGAGGAATTTAAATTACTATTCCAATTCCACTGAGTGCAACAGTAGTGAAAATGTTGGATAGCGGAGGGGTAAAAATTACTATTCCCACTCCAGTGAGTGCAACAGTAGGGAACGTGTTGGATAGCAGAGGGGCAACAATTACTATTCCCACTCCAAAGAGTGCAACAGTAGGGAAAGTGTTAGATTTCGGAGGGGTAAAAATACTATTCCCAAACCAGTGATTGCAACAGTAGGGAAAGTGCCGGATAGCGAAGGGGTAAAATTACTATTCCCACTACAAAGAGTGCAACAGTAGGGAAAGTGTTGGATAGTGGAGGGGTAAAAATTACTATTCCCACTCCAGTGAGTGCAACAGTAGGGAAAGTGCTGGATAGCGGAGGGGCAAAATACTATTCCCACTCTAGTGAGTGCAACAGTAGGGAAAGTTCTGGATAGCGGAGGGGTAAAAATTACTATTCCCAGTCCAGTGAGCGCAACAATAGGGAACGTTTTGGATAGGGGAGGGGAAAAAATGACTATTCCCACTCCAGTGAGTGCAACAGTAGGGAAATTATTGGATAGCGGAGGCGTAAAAACTTACTATTCCCACTCCAGTGAGTGCAACAGTAGGGAAATTATTGGATAGCGGAGGGGTAAAACTTACTATTCCCACTCCAGTGAGTGCAACAGTAGGGAAAGTATTGGATAGCGGAGGGGTAAAAATTACTATTCCCACTCCAGTGAGTGCAACAGTAGGGAAATTATTGGATAGCGGAGGCGTAAAAACTTACTATTCCCACTCCAGTGAGTGCAACAGTAGGGAAAGTATTGGATAGCGGAGGGGTAAAAATTACTATTCCCACTCCAGTGAGTGCAACAGTCGGGAAAGTATTGGATAGCGGAGGGGTAAAAATTACTATTCCCACTCCAGTGAGTGCAACAGTAGGGAAAGTATTCGATAGCGGAGGGGTAAACATTACTATTCCCACTCCAATGAGTGCAACAGTAGGGAACGTATTCGATAGCGGAGGGGTAAAAATTACTATTCCCACTCCAATGAGTGCAACAGAAGGGAAAGTGCTGGATAGCGAGGGGTAAAAATTACTATTCCCAACCCAGTGAGTGCAACAGTAGGGAAAGTGTTGGATAGCAGAGAAACAAAAATTACTAATAACATTTAAACAATTGAAAAAAATTAAATAATTTTAAAAATAAATAAACAATATTTTAAAAATATACGATTAAATATATCAAACATATAAAAAGAACACATATTATAATATTAATTACATATAACATAAAGGTACAAATATTATATAAAATAAATTAATAAATCGATTTATAAACAATATTTATTTAAAAGGAGCAAATATTAACAAACAAATTATTTAAAACAAAAATGTATTTATTTTATTTCCTACCCTATAACACCACAGCAATAAAAAAGACCTTTTTCTTCAAAATTATTTCCATTTATTAACATAATTACTAATAAATTAAAAAAATATTATTGATAAAAAAGATAATAAACATTCATTTCTTCCCACCCTATTCCCCTATAAACCCACTACCCGCTACGGAACTAAAAACGCAAAATGCAAATAAATAAAAAATCATAACTACTAAAATTTTAACACATATAATAAAAATACAAACAATTCTTATACAAAAAACAAACATCACACACATATAAAATATATACTAAAATACATAACATTAATAAAAAATCGATATTTTTAACAACTATATTTTTGCAAACGATATTAAACACTTGGATATTTTTTCAATCGATATTACTTACCTAAAATCAATATTCTTGACCACGAGAATTTGTCTGTCGATATTCCTGACCCACGATATTTTTGACACGATATTTGTGCAATTCGATATTTTTACTCGATATTCTCTCTCTGCACCATCTTATATCAATAGCTGAAATTCTGTTCCCACAGGAATATTTCACTGTGCACGTTAAAGAAACATTCAGGAATGTTGGGATGTACACATGTACAGGACAAATAAAGCAACATTTCACTAGTGGTAAATGGCCTATTGTATTAAGTCGGGGGGAATAGTCAAAACTAGAGAAAAGCATTTTCGAAAAGAACCTTTAAGATAGCATCACATGTTTAAATGAAATAAGCTCTAAACCAACATCAAATATAATGTAATTAAATCAATTCAAATAGACAATATATAGAACTTTCACAAATCGTTGTTACATGGAAATATCTAAAGTTAGGATTGCCCTACTGCCACAAATTTTCGCAACATTCATATAAGTATACAATTTTCTAAATTCACATCACAACATTTTTTTGCCTTTTTCATAAACTATAGAAGCTCTAGTATTCTTATGCGACATTTCAAGATCGTATCATGTTTCTACTCGACTTTGCAGCGACTTTTCTAAATGGTGCATTCTCAACAGAAGCATTAGAAACACTAGGCCATTTCATTTCATCAGTAAGCATTAATAAACAAAATTTTCGTAATAAACTGTTAATACTGCAACTCGTTTATATGTATTAGTATTGCTTAGTATGTATGTTTTCTTCATAATATTTTAAAGCACACTTTTACGGTGCTTCTACTTCACTTTTCTCAATTTCATGTGTCACTGTGTCTAACGTGTGCAAAGTGTACTTTCAGCTTTTCATGTCTTTAATAAGTAAATGTGTCATGTATTATGATTTTTTAAAAGTCGTGCTACATTATCCCGAGCGGGTGAATCCAGTTCAAGATCTTTCCTGACCCTCCTCCCTGTATTATTACTTAGCTTCTCCAAGTGGCTTATTGTTTCCTAGGTACTGCTGTGCAGGGATGTAGATACAGCAGGAGTTTTCGATGGGCCTGATCACAGAGAACCTGATACCTGCCCTGTATGTGGTCCTTCTTTCCAGCCCATTCCACCTTAAACTTTTGATGTGGGATTGAACTGTGAGCATTCTGACAGCCAGTTGTTGCCAAGGCAGTTCTGCTTTTAACAAGGCGTTGGTGACCCTGGTATTCATAATAATAATAACGTAACTTATAAAGCGCCTAGTTACTTCTGACGAACTGGCCCAGCACTAAGGTTTCACTCCCAAACACAAATCCAGCACCTACCAAGCAGCCTCAGTCAGATCCATCTGAATAGTCAAGTTTTTAAGGTTTTTGCAGAGTGATAGTTCATTTTTTTCCTGTCTGAAAGAGAGGGTGAGAGAATTCCACATCTTGGGTGCTAAAAAACTAAAAGGGCATCCCCCAATTCATACTGTTTTTACAGCAGGGCTGCAGTCCAGAAGAGCTCCTGCTGATCTTAAATTACACTCGTATAGATAATTGAATCCATTAGTTTAATTCTAACGCATGCTCATCCACTCAGATGTCAGGCAGAAAAAGAGAGGGTAATACATAAATTAATACAACAGTAGGGTATTCCTAGCCAACCAAATTGCTTTAAGTGATAGGGGTGTCTGCTTTGTAGGCTGAGGTAAGGTAGAAGTGTATGGTTAGAGCATGAAAGGATCTCCACATAGCACCTTTGCAAATATAAGTGGATGTCACTAATTCTATAAGCTGATGTTACGGCTATTAAAAGGTAGTTTTCTAGGACAAATTGTATTAGTTGTCTTTGTGTACAGGTTTAAACAGCAGGGTAACTAATCTTAATAGAACCATACATTAAGATCCAAGGATGTGATGGTCTCCTAATTTCGGAAAATGTATTTATACCTTCCACAAAATCATTTATCACAGCAACTGTGAAAAAATTAATCTGAGACATTTATTTATGCCCTGATGGCTGCAAGGTGTACCTTATTGGAAGCATATTATTGGCCAATTTAACCATGTGTAGTAAATACAGCGTCACTGTTCATGTTGGGAAGAAATGAAGTGAAATTTCTTCTGCTGGATAATAGATACAAACTCAGTGGCGGTCAGTGACCCTCAAAAGTGGAGGGTCGTCGAGTCAGTGCCAAACCCAGTGGCAGGCACTGTGCCAAATTACAATGCCTTAGGGCTCACATTCCAAAGCTCTCAATCATGGCTCGTTAACAGATTTTATAATGTGCCATGACTGAAAACTCTGAAATTAAGGCTGAAGGCAATGCGAGTGGGCAAAAAAGGTAAAAATAAAGTGATAAACGGAGGCGTGGCCAACAAGATGGCTGACTAGCAGTTTTCTTCACCGGCTCCACTGGTTCGTTTTAATATCCTGACAATATCCTCCTTCTGTCGCATAATCTGACCCCCAAATCACACTTATCAAAGGGGTCCTAAGCAGAACAGCCTGTGAACGATGTGGTCTGTCATAAACACCTAGGCAGCCCTGTGGCGATGATCAGGCCTGTGGACTAAGGGAGCCTTCTAGAAATGGCAGCGTGAAAGAGAGACGCTGAACCGGGGAGCGGAGCGCTAGCCATGAAAGCCGCCGACATCTGAGACCAGTGAGTGCGGAGGACCCTTCACCTGCGACCTGCACGGAGCTCCCACCCCGATCGCTCACCTCACCAATGGCCTGAAAGTGGCAGCTCCATCGCTGGAGTCCCCCCAACACCAGAGGCAGTGGAGGGGTACCCAATAGGACACCCGTCTGAGGGAAGCCCTGAGCGACGAATGGCTGGGGGGTTGGAGGGGAGCGGAGCACGGAAGATCCGGTCCTGACCCTGAGAGAAGGGGTGGGTCTGCCCCTGGAAGCTGGAGACTCAAGTGGCCGATGCCTGAACAACAGAGCCGCACGCTTTCCCTCCCAAGCGGAACCTGTGTGGATGGGGCCAAGGCTACGCCCTGGTGGACCGGCATGGTGGGCCCAACAGGGTGCCAGGAATACTCAAGTGGGGATTAGAGGCGGTGAGGCATTAAAAACTGCCTCTGGGACATGAGCGCCTGGCAGACGCTCCTGGTTCCCTCCGTGTGAGGCCCGCAAAGAAGTGGGCTGAGAGGCCCGATTGTGAGGCCTAGAGCCAGGACACAGAGTGACACGTCTGGGACGTGAGGGTGCGCTTGACTCCCGAGCATGAGGCCAGTGAGACAGCGGGCCAGTACCCCCTTGCTGGACTTTCTCCCCCCACACTGTGGACCATTGAATAGAGAGGCCCAGCGACAGTTACCCCCGGACAGGGGCTGGGCGAGGTGCCAGAGTGGAGACATGAGGGCAGACTCAGTGGCTGCCTAGGGGCTGGGACGAGGGGTGGACCTCAGCCCATGGGCCAGGACTACCGTGTGGGGTGGGCCCCTGAGCCCTGGTGTCGCAAATCCTCCCCCTTGGCACTGGTGAAATGGCTGGTGGGCCTGATTGGGGTGGAGGCAACTGAGAGGACACCCTGACCCTCCCCCCCGGGGGCTGCAGAGATTGACGCACGGCCCTGATCTGGCAGTGTCCTCCTTCCCGTTCGGCGACCACCCCCCACTCAAAGGCTGAGTAAACCTGAAATCGAGGGGCTCTACACACTGCGGATACTAAAACTGAGGCAGGGGCTGAGTGGAGGACACGTTGTTTGGGCATTCCTGGGGCTCCTGGCCACCCCCGGCCTTAGACACTGTATGCTTGAGAGGGGGGACCCCGGAGGAGACAATATGGGGTCATTATCTCCCGTTCTGGCCCTCTGATAGATATTGAAAACTCAGGCATAATGGCCACAGATAAGGACACTAAGCAGCTGAAACAGGGCAAAATGGACCGTTGTATGAAAACTATAGCCTTGTGGATTGGCCCAGAGACAGAGGAACCAGTTATGCCTAACAATGCGGCGCTCCTGCAGGCTATCAATACATCAAGAGAAACTCTGGAGAGGCGAATAGGTGAAGTCCATTCCGAGGTCACCCTACTCAGCAAGACCTTCGTAATCTCTCCGAAAGAATTACACAAGCAGAATATCAGAAGTAGAGGACTCAACACACACTCTCACTCGAACTGTTGCAGGACTCCGGACCACCCTCGCAGATGCCACCTGGAGGGTTGATGATGCTGAAAATTGAGCGAGAAGGAATAATCTACGATTTCTTTTTTTTGAGGGAGTGGCAGGCCCTAACATGGGGACGTTCCTGGAAACCTGGCTCAGAGACTCCCTACCTCTAGCGCAGTTTTCTTCCTGTTTTGTCACTGAAAGGGCCCACAGAGCCTTACGCGCCAAACCCCCAACAGGAGCCCCTCCGCGACCTGTCATCGCCAGCTTTCTGAACTTTCAAGACCAGGACATGATATTAAGACAGGTGAGGAAATTGGGGTAGATTCGTCATGCCCAGTCTAAGATAATGATATTCCCAGATTACTCAAGGGAAATGCAAAAGCAGAGACAGACCTTTGACTCAGTTAAACAAAAACTATGGGCGATGAACATACAATATATGCTCTTATTTCCAGCCAAGCTCAAGGACCTGTTTGAGGGCAAGGCAAAGTTCTTCCAGATGCCAGAGGAGGGCTGAACCTGGATAGAGGAATGTCCACCTCGACATATGGGCAGCGAGAATGGAGAGGGACAATGAAGTCCCACACACGGGGGAGCCAGACCTAAAAATCAAAGGATTAGGCAAAATCACCAAAGAGATGAAATTCCTAAGCAACGAATCAAGACTCCCATGCCACCACGACAACATAACCCAAGGTCTGGCTTATCCACAGATACTGAAGGGGAAACCAGCCACAGACGACCCAAGAAGACGAAACAAGATGACCCATAGAGAGAGAACACGATGGATCAATCCGACCATGACTCCTCCACAGACTCGGAAGACCACCAGCCGTTACTGAATGCAAAAGTCAATTTGGAGACAGAATCGACACCCAGGGCCTCTTCAGAGCCTGGCTCAGAAACGACACACAACAAGGACAATGGCTGACTTAATAAACAAACCTGGCGGAAGCCGGATGATCAGGAAGTGGCACACAGCCCCCCCTCCCCACTATCCTGTCATAAGTTGGAGAGTGCCAGTTCAACTTATAGCTTTTTGTTTTTCTTCCGCATGTTTTCTACTCATTGGTTTGTGACTTTTGGGAGGGTAATTGAGGGGGAGGGGTGTAAACTGGGGTTGGGAGGGATACAGACCTCTCTGGCTTGACCTGTGATACAGTTGTCATGTTGACGAATAGGGGTATGTGTGTGGAGAGCGGGGGAGAGTGGGGGTTGAGAGGTACAGGGAAGGGAGAAACTGGGAAACTGAGCAGAAGGAGTACATTATCACTCAAACTGGAACACATTGCCACTTTACGCAGGAGGAGTTGGGTTGGGAGGGACTGTTTCGTTTACACATTACTGGGAGTGGAAGCGGTCTCGGACACAGGGACAGGATACATACCATCAGGCAGTACACCATCTTCCCTTATCATAGATGAGTAGGGATAACACAAAGGGAGAACAGGGGTATTCGTTGATGACGTGGAATGTCAACGAGCTAGGAAATAAGATCAAAAGTGTCTTAGTAGCCACATATCTTAGAAAATTGTAGCCAGACATGGTTCTATTGCAGGAAACACACCTAAGCGGCTCACAGTGCGGGTTCCTGGGCAGAGGGATATATAAGACGTTAGCACATGCGAGCTTCACCACCAGATCCAGAGAGGCAGGCATTTTAATTAAGAAGACTCTGCCCTTTATAATTGACAAGACGTGGACCAACCCCAACGGGACATACGTACCTGTAAAAGGGATGTGGGGACTTAGGGACATTACCCTAGTTAACGTCTATGCCCCCCCCTTGACTTCAATGACAGATGATGGGCAAGGTCGCAGAGATACTACTTGAGGCAGGCTCATCAATGTACATTATAGGAGGAGACTTCAATGATGTTATAGATCCATGCCTAGGCCGCACGAGTCAGCCCCAGGGACGTTGGGGTGCTACTCCATTGGCAGAATTTCTGACAACATTGGGATTGATGGACCTGTGGCGCCACCATCACCCAAATGACCACACAATTTCCTACTTTTTGGGCACCCACAAAGTATTCTCAAGATTGGATTGTATCCTATCCCTGGAAGGTGAGATAGGAGATATAGAAAGAGCGGACTACCTGGCAAGGGGTCTGTCAGACCACTCACCCCTCTGGATCACAGTTGGGGCAAGACCCCATCATCTTTCCGGGAGTTGGAGACTCAATGCATGGGAGTTAAAAAACGAGACGGTTGCGCAAAAAATCAAAGTTGAAACCGAGCTCTATTTCGCCGACAATAAAGATTCCGTGGCCTCTGCTGTCAAATTATGGGAGTCATATAAAACCGTACTCAGGGGGAGGGCCCAGAATATCATTGCCCACAAAAAGAATTGAGAGGTCAGAGAGATAGAGGCCTTGGAGGAATAACTGATAGATTTAGTGAGATACGTTACACGAAGAGTATGCTGTTCCCCAATAAAACTGTGTGGACAACGTGTAGCAGAGGTAGGAGGAGGGAAATCCTCCTTTTCGGAACTAGAGTCCTGTGAGGACTCTAGTTCCGAAAAGGAGGATTTCCCTCCTCCTACCTCTGCTACACGTTGTCCACACAGTTTTATTGGGGAACAGCATACTCTTCGTGTAACGTATTGACTGGGCACGTGTGCCGGACCCCGTTAACAAGCCCTATCAGTCCCCCTTCTTTGTTAAAGATTTAGAGAGATGCCTGGGACCAGATATGAACCCCTGTCTTACACGCCAGATTCTAATCCTTCGGAAAGAATATCAGGCGTTAGCACACCAAGAGGTAAAGTCCTAGATTTTAGCCACCCAACGCCGCCTGTATGATGCGGGCGACAAGGGGGGGTCGGAAAGAGGTGGAGGCACGATGGGTGCAGGCTATACAACCTGACAGTGGGAACACGAGCACCTCGCGACAGGAGATCACAACCGCGTTTACAAGATACTATGCAGACTGCTATATGGTTTGTGCATTGGATGATGAGCCCCAGATCTGTGATTTCTTAAGGGATATAATGACCCCCCCAGACCTTACACTGACAGAAGTAGTGGCGGCCATAGACAAACTGAAATCAGGAAAGACCCCAGGGCCTAATGGGATACCGGCAGAGCTTTTTAAGAAGTATGCCAAACTGTTGAGTCCTTACCTACTCAGCATGTTTATGGCAAAAGCGGAGGGAGTTCTCCCCTGGACCTCCGTAGTGCTACCATTGTAGTGAGACATAAGCCGGGGAAACCCGCTATGGGCTGTGGCTCTTACCAACCTATTTCATTGTTGAATGACAGAACAAAAATCCTGGCCACAATCATGGCTAAGCGACTACTGGCTATGATTGCCTCTCTTGTACACCATGATCAATCAGGGTTCATGCCTAAAAGATCGACAAGATTTACCTTACGTAGGCTTTATAATTGGCTAGCCACAGTAAGAGACAGAGAAGACCCTCACTTATTCCTCTCCTTAGATGCTGAAAATACATTTGATACCATCCACTGAACTTTTATGCAGGCCCTACTAAAATTCGGATTTGGTCCTAAGTTCTTGACATGGACAGAACTATTATATGCAGGTTCGCCCGGTGGCAAGGGTACGGGTGAATGGAGCGATGTCCGCAGAATTCCCCATTGAGAGGGGCACGAGACAGGGGTGCCCTCTATCCCCCTTACTATTTGCGCTCACACTAAAACCACAGGCCTGTATGGTTAGAGCACACCCTGATCAAGTTGGCTTTAGAGACAGACTGGGGGTATTAGCAGATGAACAAATTTCACTATACGCAGACGACATCCTTCTATACAGTACCCGTTTGACCACGACTCTACCATGGGGTGTTCTGAATAGTCAAAACATACGGTGCTCGCGCGGGTTATAAAATCAACTGGAACAAGTCAAGCCTATACCCGGTGGGTGGACATCTAGAATAGATACAAGGCACCTCCCGAGTAGTCTGCGCATTGACAATGAGGGATTCAAATATCTAGGCCTCTACATAACTACGAATGTAAAAAGGTCAGTCTTGAACGAAATATCTAAAGGATATTAGTGGAATTCCAGAACGATGTAGAAAGATGGAGAGCATTGCCCCTAACACTCTTAGTTAGGGTCGATATGTATAAGATGATAGTACTGCCCAAACTCCTTTATATCCTCCAAAATACATATCACGAAATCCCGGACGATATCTTTGCCACAAATGAGGGAGTAGTCCGTACGCTCCAATGGAACGGGGGCCATCCGAGAGTGGCACTACTGATGCTTCGGAGAAACCAATACAATGGGGGCAATTGCACTCCAAGACATATGTTCCTATTACCGAGCTGCACACTTAATAGCAATCAACAACTGGGGGTAGTTACCTGGAGACTACCTGACTAATGCCCTAGAAAGAAGCCAGTTTCAAACCTGCACATACTTGCACTACCTTTATGGTGGCAAGGTGATGACTCAATTGCTGCCGGCAACCCAGAGGACTATAGAGGCATGGAGAAGGGCAGAGGGACAGACGGAATGCAATAAATGTATTACCAGACAAACTCCGCTATGGACAGAAGACTTCTGACAGATTGGGAAACTGAAGGGCTTCTGAACTTGGAATATGATAGGGATTTCTAGAGTAGGTGACCTCCTTGAAGAAGACCTAATCCCCTTCAGCTCCCTACAAAAAGACTACCAATTGAATGCCACCCAATACTTCAAATACCTATAACTTAAACATGCATGGAGGGCTGAAAACCTAGACCCGGCCGATGTCCCCAAAAATTGCACCACTAGAGGGACGACTGCTCCAAGGGGAAATTGTGGAGAAAACGGTCTCATGGACCTACAAGATGCTAATAAAAAATATTCCTGACTCACTGACGAAGCTGAGGACACAGTGGGAAACTACAGTGGGCAGCTTGGACGACACCAACTGGTAAGCAGCTCTAATGCACCCGAGAGAAGTAGTCATTAAATCTAGATTATGATTTATCCAATTCAAGATCCTACATAGGATGTACTATGAAGATAGGGCTCGCCTACACAAATTTGGTAAGGCTGACTCTCCCAACTGTCTACTTTGCAGAGCGGACGGTGCTCATACATACATACACTTTGGGAGTGCCCTACAATACATTCTTACTGGTCCATCATAATAGAAGAACTCCACAAGATACTAGGGAAGGCATACCAATAGACCCCAAGTTTAATCTGATGGGAATAACCACAGAGGTGGCCATCCCCCGAGCAAACGCCTTTTTTGTAACTTGGGGCTGATGGTCATCAAGAGGGACGTGGCCAAGCAATGGGGAGCCCCAGAACCCCCTTCTCTTAAAGAATAGATAACTGGGATGGAGCTTTATATGAGCACCGAAAACTTTACGTACAAAGCAAGAGGTTGCCTGAACAAATTCCACAAGGTTTGGGGCCCCTGGCTGAAATATTAGGGTATAGAGATGGCGGCCTGTCTCTAATGGTACGACCTTCGTGATGCATGGGTGAAATTGGTAGATTGATTGATTCTCATTCTTAAACGCTGTGCCTGATGTAATGATGATTTACTGTGCTATTGGCAGCCTGACCGACTTTGATTTCACTCCTATGTATTTATGGTTCATGATGTTATGTTCGATATCGTATGCTGCTTGCATAGAACATTCAATAAAAATATATATATTTTTTTTAAATGAAATAAAATGAAAAACAAACTTACCTTTTTCGTCTTGATTGCTGTCAGAGCGAATCCTCCTTGAGCCTCAGCCAGCTCCCCTCCCCAAATCCCGACGCTGCTTTCATGCTGCAGATGAGCAGCATGAGATCAGCGCCAGGATTGGCTGGAGCGGGCTGCCTTGACGCTCCAGCAGGCACAGGGGGCCTGTGCCTGCTCTCCAATGAGCTGTCAAAGACAGCTGGGTGGAGAGGTTGACACTGCGCATGTCAGGCTGGCCGTCGCAAGACATCCAGCTAAAGAGAATGTGCAGTATAAACTGGTGGAGTGAGCAACACTACCCTGCTGCCAGTCAGCACCAGCCCGCCCCCAACCACTGCTCAGGCTGGGAGCAGTGAAAAATAAAATGGTAATTCATTTTATTACCACTTTATTTTTCACTTTTGCTGCACTGGCAGCAGGGAGGTGATGCTCCTCTGCCCTAATGGGGGGGGGCCGCCGCTGTTCAAACTGTATGGTAGCTTTTTGTGTGGTCTCTCTAACGTGAGCAGAAGAACAGTGTATTACTAGTGTCTTGGCCATTCTGCAGCAATTACAATCATCCTGGCTTTGGAATGCTTTCAATTTGTCAACCGTTGATGTCAGAGGAACTGGTGGAAAATCATACTAAATTTTCCCTGATCAAGGGCCCATTGTTAATGTTTCATGAAATCTGGAAGATATGCTTGGACCTTTTTTATTTTGGGTTGTAGCATGCAGATCTATTTAATGAATACCTGAATCTTACAAAATGTCTCATTATATTTGGCATCTATTACTCACTCATGAGTTTAAAAGACATTCTGCTTGAGCTCTCTGATGCCTAGAAGATGAACTACTTTTATTGAGAGGTTCCTTAGAATAAGCCATTTCCGGAATGATTTTGCTTTCCGAGAGAGAGTTCTCAATCTAGTGTCTCCTTACCTTTCTCCTTACAGATAATATGTGATGGTGGTGGTATTGCCAATTTTAATAAGCATATGGTTCATCAGCAGAGATGGAGGGATAGCTCTGAGGGATGCATGCACTAACCTGAGTTCTAGCAGGCATAACACCAAATGTCTTTGTTAGAAGGCTACTTGAACAGTTAGCGCGCCGATGTGTGTGCCAATCCTGCTAGAGATGCTTCTGTGACAACCAACGAAGTAGGAAGACACTTGGTAAAGTGAAACTCCTGCATTTATGATTGCTCTGAATGCACCACAATAGACATTCCTTTGCTGCTTCAGACAGAAGCAACCTGTCTTCTCAATTTCCCTCCTATTGACTCCATTCATCCTCTATGTTTTGCGGAAGAGGTCTCATATTAAGTTTCACATTTGGGACAATGAAAATGAACAATGCAATGTAGCCCAGGCGAGAAGAGATAAGTGTGCTGTTAGACAAGGGTTTGCCTGGAAGTGAAGCAACTTCTGGTAAATTGTTTCTAATCACTCCTACGGAGGAAACACTTTTCCTTGAACTTGACAAGTGTCTAATGTTGCCCCAAGGTAGTTCAGAATTTGCACTCAAAGATTCTTTGGATTCAAAGACGACTTTCTGAAAGTTACCTGAAGCCGCAAGTAATTGAGCTGAAAGTCCTGAGAGGGTTTTTGCGGTGTAATAAGCCCTTAGATAATCTCCATGTCCAAGTAGGGATGAATGTAAATCTTTTGTTTCCTCAAGCGGGATGCAACTACTACTGTGCACTTCACGGTGGGTTGAACTGATTAATGGCAAAATGAAAGAACTTTGGACTGGAAGTACTATTTCCCTACCACAAACCTCAGGATATAAAACATGCATTCTGCATGTCTATAGTATACATCCAGTCTCCTCGCTGAAGCTGAAGGTATATCTGATGTAAGACCAACTGGCAAAATGTATCTTTTCTGACATTTGATTGTAATTGGGAAGTCATTGCCTTAGCATGGCAGAGGGCTCTGGGTGATGCCCCTGCTCTGCTGCTAACCTTTGGTTACTTGCTCCTTAATGGGTCAGATGCGTGATGCTCCCTCTCAGCAGATGCTATAATCAAATCTGGCTGTAGGTCTGCTGTTTAAAAAAAGCAGGGATTTATACTTTTATCAGGAAAACTGGGGTACCTACCTTAGTAGATACTGAAATGAGGAATTTTACAGTAGCCAGTTCCATGAATTGGAAATGTAATCACACAAGAGTTCTAGCAGAGACTCATACGCAAGCTGTTTATTTTGAGGATAAAATTAATTGTGCTGCTAACTCCTCGCACGAAATGTTTCGCGTTGTGAAAACACTCCTTGAGCCATCCGCTACTGGTTCTGTCTTGGAACCCTCACCTGCATGGTGTAATGACATGGCGAATTGTTTCAGAGAAATATCCAGATCATTCATGAGATGTTTCAACACTCTCTGCAACCTGGCACTGATAGCTACAGTGATGACGTGGTAGCCACTAATGTGACCTCGATGAGCGTTTTTCCCGCTCTGACATCAGACAGTCTCTCAGACATTTTGAGCAAAATTAATTCTGTCTCTCTAAAGGACCCGGCCCCCTCACGCATTCTAGCTAAAGTAACTGAGGTGATTCTTCCCACGCTGCTCGAAATGGTAAATCTCTCCCTTACCATGGGCCATATCCCAGTGACTTGGAAACATGCTATGGTGAAAGCAAAAAATCCAACCTGGATCCCCTTGACTTAGGAAACTATCGCCCGATCTCTCTCCTGCCCGGGATAAGCAAAGTCTTAGAAAAACATGTAAATTTTTCGTTCTCTGAATTCCTAGAGAATCTGAATATCCTGCATCCGACTCAGACCGGATTTCGCCCTTATCATGGTACTGAAACCGCCCTTTTGGCGGTTGTTGAAGACGATCGGGGAGGGGGAGGTTCTGCAGCGAATATTCTCCTCGATCTCAGCTCTGCTTTTGATACCGTATTCTTGCTGACAGACTACAAAGTGCTTGAATTACCGGAACTGCCATGGCCTGGCTCAAGTTATTTCTGTAAGATAAGACCTTTCAGGTCTTAAACGGGGAGTGCACCTCGTACAGTGTCCCCTTAAAATATGGAGTATCCCAGGGCTCCTCGTTCAGCCCTACTCTTTTAATCTGTACATGAGACCTCTTGCTGATGTCTTCCTTCCCTTTGGGATTTCGATAATATCTTATGCAGACGACACACAACTGGTCTTCTCCCTCATTCTTAGCAAAGAATTCCCCTCCCCCTCTCTAGGCACTTGCCTAGAAAAAGATGTCAAGTGGTTGACCAGCTCTTGTCTCAAATTAAATGGAGACAATACCGAGTGTTAGAAATGGGGGTCTCTAGTTGGCAATGGTTTGCACCTGTTCCTTCTAGTCAGGATAAGGGGGATACACTACTGAAATAACCCCTGCTCATCCCCTTGTTAGCTTGGCTTATCTCAGAGGCAGTGTGTGAAGCATTTGCACATAACTAACAGTAATACAGTGCACTACACTTCAAAAGGACACCACATCAGTTTTAGAAAAATAACCAATATATATCTGTGCAAACAAGACCAAAACAATAAAAGACCAACATACAGTAATCAAAAATAGGCACTCTGCAAGTATGACTTAAAAATGCAGTTCCTTGAAGCCGTTAGCTCAGTCCGGGGCTACCGCAGTGCTTAAAATAACAGAATCCAACAGTTCCGGCCGACCACATCGGTGCGGACCGGTGTTAGTGTCAGCAGAGTCGTAAACAGTACCTTTGGTTCTGGCCGACCGTGTTGGTGCGGGCAGATCGCGGCAACCGCCGCGGATGCGATGTAAAGCGTAGCAGTGCGGTGTGTGGTGCCCTCAAGTCGCGGTGCAAGCAGCGGCTCGGTGACGGTCGTCCAGCGGCGTCGGTGACACCAGGGCTGCGGTGCAGAGTGAGGCGGTACTCGAGGCGGTGCTGACAGGTCACGGTGCAGAAACAGTGCCGGTTGATGGGAGCTGACGTCAGTCGGCCCAGACTGCGGTGTGGGACGGGGCAGTGCATTGTGTAACTTAACAGCGGTGCCCCCAAACCACGGTGCGGTCACAGGTGTCGCAGGCAGTGATGTTGTCGGTGAGACCAGGGCGGCGGAGTGAAGCGAGGCGGTGCGGAGTGCGGTGCCCACAGGTCGTGGTGCAAGCAGCGGCTCAGTGGTGGCGGCGGTCGGCGGTGAGACCAGGGTTGCAGTGCGAAGTGCGGCGGTGCCCTCTGTGGTGCCTTCAGGACATGGAGCCCGCAGCGGTGTCAGTGATGGTGTCGGCTGCTTTCCCCCTCTGTGGCAACCGAAACCACAGTTTTCAGAGGAGGTACCCAGAGGTAGGTGAAGTCTTTGCTGTCCCTGAGCCTTCGTGAACAGGACGCAAGCTCTATTTCAAGCCCTTGGAGATACTCAGTGATAAGTGAAGAAAGTTCAGTCCAGTCCTTTTACTGCCCAAGGCATAAGCAGCAACTGCATGCCAACCCAGCAAAGCAACAACACAGCAAAGGGGCAGTAATCCTCCTTGCAGTTCTTCCAGCTCTTCTTGTTGGCAGGTTCCTTGATCCAAGCGAGTTCTCTGAAGTCTTATATCTCCCTGAGACTTCCAACAGGAGGCAAGCTCTACTTCAAGCCCTTGGAGAAAACTAACAGCAGGATGATGAAAGTACAATCCAGTCCTTTCCGTGCTCAATACAGAAGCAACAAACAGCAGGCCAACACAGCAGAGCATGCAGCAAAGTGGCAGTTCCTCCTGACAGCTTTTCGAGCTCTTCTTCCTGGCAGGTTCCTTAGTTCAGCAGAAATCTAAAGTTCTGGGATCTGGGCCCCAATATTTATACTCAGTTTCTCTTTGTTCTTTTGGGCAGAGAGTGTCTGTGCTCAGTCCAAACCAGTTCTGTCCTCTCTGTTCCAGCTTCCCGGCAGGAGGTGGAGACAGCATTGTCCTAGGGAAACAGGGCCTATTCAGGTGCAAGGGAAATCTCCTCCCACCACTCTAAATACAGACCAGGCCTATTCAGGTGCTAGTGACACTCCTCCAACTACTCTGAATGCAGCCCAGGTCTATTCAGCCCAGCCCTGACTCATCCAGGAAAGGCAAGACACGCCTCGACCCCCCCAGTGGCGGTCTACAGTGAATGCCCATCCCCAGCCCCTGTCACTCCAAAGCCAGACAGTAAATCCACATCCCAGCAGAGGCTGGTTAAGCAAGAAAATACCCACTTTCTAAAAGTGGTATTTTCAAACACAACATAAAAATCATCTCTACTAAAAGATGCATTTTTACATTCTGAGTTCAGGCATACTAAACTCCATTTCTCTATCTCGTCCCAATGGGAAGTTATACTTGTTACAAAGTACCTCCCATTCTATCTTATGGGACAGATAGCCTTTCAATAGTGAAAAACAAAATACACTGTATTTCACTATCTGGACATGTCACAAACACCAGTAAATGTCCTGTCTACCTTTCAAATACACTCCACCCTGCCCACAGGGGTACCTTGGGCCTACCTTATGGGTACCTTACATGTAAGAAAAGGGAAGGTTAGGGCCTGGCAAGTGGGTGCACTTGCCAGGTCGACATGCCAGTCACAACTGCACGCAGACACTGCAGTGGCAGGTCTGAGAACCCTTCGAAAGGCTCACTAGCAGCATTTGATTTACAAGCCCTGGGCACACACAGTGCACTATACTAGGGACTTGGTAGTAAATCAAATAAGCCAAACATGGAAACACTAATTCAATTACAAAATTTACCAGGAGAGCATATGCACTTTAGCACTGAATAGCAGTGGTAAAGTGCCCAGAGTCCTAAAACCAACAAAAACACGGTCAAAAACAGGAGGCCAAAAAGCAAAAAGTCTGGGGGTAAACCCGCTGAAAAAGCCAAGTCTAACACCGAGCTTATGGTCTTGGGAAACAATCTTAACCCTTCTTTGAGTCTGGGTTGGCCAACCTGCTTATGCCCCCCTCTTGCCCCAAAACCAGTTAGAAAGGTGTTTGGGAATGTAGTCGGATTAATCACTTAAATATTACTCCCAAGTAGTAAAGCTCACTGGTATCTGTTTTGGTATTTTGAGGGTGCTTCATAAATTTCTCCCTCTTAAGTTCAATAATCCCTCTAGTACAACATAGACAGTAAATCATTTCCATTTCATACCGTGCCTAGCCTTGGTACATTCAAAAAAGGATCCTAGTTATGTTCAGTGTAACTAAATCCTTTATTAGGACTCACAGGTTGGATCTGCACATGCATAATCAGCATTCATACAATTTGCACTAGTACAATCAATGTATCAACACTTGGTTTCTTTTGATTTTAGTAACATTACCCAAATACTATATTTACCCTCTTTGTTCATTGGTCTATTGTTTCATTCACATTTCTCTTCTACCCACCACAGCATATGGCACAAAGCAATAGGTCAGACCACCTCAGCCGTTGGCTAAATTACAGGGCATTTCTCTCTTTCACAATGAGCACATCTGCACACAAAGTAGTCCCTTTCAGTGTCAGGGATTACTATGGAAATGTGTGCATATTGAGAGCAAACAACTATTTTTCTTTGAGACTTTTTTAGGTCGAGCCTAGCGTTGCAGCGCATGTGCTGCTCGCTTTGCGAGGCATGCAGTATTCAGTATAGTGTGGAAGCTTCGTGGAAGCTCCGCCCACTCTCCGCCCATCTTTTCCATTGGCTTAGGTCCTAAATGCTGCCTTCCGATTGGTTTTAGGCTTGTTAGTCCCTCCTCATGACGACCATGTCGTCATTAGTATCCTTCCAAGGCTACTGGCCCCTTTACTTCGAGTGTTGCACAGTAACTATTTTCTTCCTGTGCCTTCTCCCCCACCGCCCCTCTCCCACAGTCTGTGCGTTCTCGCCCCCTCCTCGTTGTTCGTGCCTGCAAATGCTTGTTCTACTTTGTCTGCCGTCTGCGCCGCGTTTTCCCGCCATGGCCTTGCAAAACAACTTGTTACCCTTGTGGGCGGGCCACTGCTTTCTTTGATGTACGGCCCCGCTTCCTGGTTCTGCCGGCTCAGTCCTGCTTCCATGGGCGGGCCGCTGCTTGAACCTTTTTGCGGCCCCACTTATCCGGTCCGAATCTCCGCTTGTGCCCACCGGACCGAGGAAATGGATGGGCTGAGCAGACTCGGGTCGCTGCCGGCATTCTTCTTTGTTCCCCGGGAACGCGACCACGCGGCCAGGTAGACAATGGCGGGGTGGGGCGTGGCTTGCCTCTGTTCACTGCGCTCCCGTAAGCTGCCCTGCCCTCTGGAAGCCGCGGAGGTCCTTGCTGGCCCGGCTGCTCTCCGGTGATCCCGCGCTGCAGCCCCCGATGGACTCCGATACCAGGTGAGAGTCAGTTGTGCTCCAAGGGACGGCCGGACGGGAAAGCTGGACGCGAGGCTGTCCTTCCGGCAGCTCCGTCCTTCATTGTCCTCTCTTCTTCTTCCGAGGCAATGGTTATTAGTGAGGTCAAAAAATGGGGCCTGTACCCCCTTTTAACCTCCTTGACCGCTCAGCCCCCTTTTCCGTGATTGGAGGGCTAGCGGTTCGAAAATATATTTGTGTTTTATCATTCTGAATAAGTGAATTAACAACTAAGTTTGGGCTACCCTTTCAGCTAGGATGTAAGAACCCTAGGAATACTGTGAGGCAATCATAATGGTAAACGCATTTATTTCTAAAGAGTTTGGTGCCTTTGTTCCAATCACAAAGAAAAGAGAAAAGGTGAAAATGTTAAAACAGATGTGAATAGCAGGGGCACAGCTAACATTAGTTTAACAGGTGCTACGGCACTGTGCCCCAGAGATTTCTCAATTATGTTTTTATTTTACTACCCTACAGGCCAAACTGGAAGGCCATTTTCCTTGCTTGCGTTAAAACCCATTGCACGCTTACTATGCCGCTGGTGAAAGGAAAGAGGGATTTCATACAATAACAGAGTAGAAATATATCAAAAGTGCATGTACACAGAACACTTTGCTGTTTTAATAAAACTCTTTAAATGCTAAATCAAAGAAATTCAGCTGTAAAGATGTAATTACATGGGCATTCCGAAGAAGGTTCTGTTCCTCAGAATTTTTTACTGCCTTCGTCTTCATCACTGGTGAGAAGTTGTCCACTAAGAGTTTATCCTGGAGTTAGGGAGAGAACAGGGGATTGCAAGTTAGAGGAAAGTTCAGTTCACAAAACAGTTACTTCAGTGCAGTTTTTATTCTCTCACACTTTCTATATATAGTTATAGGTTTATGCTTTCAGTAATGTGAGAGTCTACTTTTGTATTAAAATAACATTGCCTAATTTAGATTTGCTTTACTTAGCATAACCAGACCACACTAAGCCACATTACAAAAGAGTACATGTTTATTTTACTGTAAAGGGGCTTCGTTTTGCTTTCAGAAAATCTTTTCAATTCGGCTGCAAACCATGGTCTCTATTTGCATGTAACAAAATAATGTTTAACCAGCTTCCCCAGGAAAGGATGTTCTGATGTTGCAACATTGCAAGGCCAGTCAATTGATCTTTATGCGGCAAATATGTCATAAAAGAGAATCAATAAACACATCCATAAAATCAAAAATTCATAAAAGCCAGCATAAAACATCATACAATACATGCAGCAATGTCCTATTAATGTTGCAATGATTATTCTTTAAATATACTATTGGATAATGAATCTCCACAGCGCTTCCTGATGCTAATAGCCACTCTAATAAAGTTAATCAAGGTGTTGCAGATAAGTGGGGAACATAAAAGCTGTATATGAGTTATTGCCAGCTGGTGCTGCCTAGAGTTGAAGGTGCGTAATTAGCTCACCGCAGCATGCAGCATGGGACAGTGGCACAGCTCACCTCAGGCATTGGCTGCCTCGTACTGTTAATGGCAGTATTCGTCACGTGGACAGCAGCCGGAAAACAAGGCTGGTGTGTCTAACAAGTAAAGGAGTTGTTCAGCAGTGCAAACGTGTTAGTGTATTGCATATATTTGCAAAAAATAAAGAAATAACATTGCCCAATGCCAAAATGACGAGCTTTCCTTGGACCGTCTTATCCCGGGTTGAGTAGAAAAGAAACAACTGGAGTACAAAGGGCCCCTTACACTACTGGGCTACGGTGTCACTGTGCCTGTTGAACTACTTGCAGCTGTTTAGGCCTCTCCCTCCACTTTCAGTCTGTCCCCGCTGTGCTGCTGCGAACCCACAGGACATAACTGCCGCCTCCCCCATCACCCCAGCGCCCAGCTGCCCCAACTCACGAGAGGCATAATATTCCATGCATCGTGAGAATGTATTTCTGAAAGGAAAGGGACGCGCAGCTTCTCTCGCGCTGTCTGTCACTGTCTGTCACTGGAAGCCGCATATCACTTTGTACAAAAAAATGTCAGCTTCGTTAGTACTAATAAGGTCCCAAGGGCGAGACCGATTGCATTGCAAATGCTTGTTTATATTGGCGAGGGTGCGCCCGTTCCTCCAGCAATAAAGTTTCTTTAAAAAAAACATGACAAAACAAATATAGTACTGATAAAGCCAAAAGGCTGGCAGCCAACACCAGCCCTATTGGCTTTGCCAATGCTCGTTATTTCAGGTTCACTACTTCAAAGCCATGGTGATCTATAGTGAGAGTTTGGTTGTGCATTTGTAGTGCAAATCATAACCAGGGGATAAAGTGAGAGGTTGAGGTCTTTCTAGTGATGCTTGATTCATTTCTGGTAGGAAGCAGTGTGCGTTAACCCAACTAACCCCTATTGCCCTTGTGCAAGGAATTGTGGAAGCCTACAGACAAGACTGGGTACAAAGAACAGTGGGGCATATTCTCAAGCCCCTATCGCCACGGGAACGTCAAGTGGCTTAACGCTGCCTTGAGCATAGAGCCCCTTTCACGCTAAACTTAGCGTGAAAGGGGGCGTGCAGTGGGTGTTGCGGTGGGCGTACCACCGCAACACCCATTGAATTCGACGCTGCCACCTATTATCAAGGGCGGCGATAATAGGTGGCAGCTCCGAACTTAAGACCAGAAAAATCCTGGTCTTAAGGTGGCGAAACGAGGAGAAATGCCTAATTTCTCCTCGTTTTTGCTATTTCCATGTGTGCTGCCTTGTGCAAAATAGCAAAATGCCATGGTTTGTTTATGTACAGGAAGGTGTCCCTTCCTGTACATAAACAAAAGTTTTTAAAAAATGAAGCAGCACACATGTAAGTTACTAAACGGCATTTTAGGTTTGTTTATGTGCAGGAAGGGACACCTTCCAGTACATAAACAAACCTCCCTGCTCGCAGACACTGGTGCAAGGGTGCCAGCGTTGACGTTAAGTCGTGAGACTTAGCGCCGTCGCAGGGGGACACGCCAGGCTGCACCATATCCTTGTGAATAGGGTGCAGCCTGGCGTTTTCGAAGTGGCGGTGAGAGGCGTTAAGCCAAGGAGGCTAACGCCTCTCACCGCCACTTCCTCGTGAATATGCCCCAGTGTGTGATCACTTGAGCACAGAACACTTTTAAGATTAATCAAATGGTATATATTTTGGGCTGATATCATGGGTATTGTCACTTATTTCATTTATTGAATCGAAAAACGCTATCGTTTATTGGTCGTGCTTTTTGTAAGTGGTTTAAATTCGGCCGCTATACATTGTTTCTGATTGTAAACTGTTTGATGTTGATACAAGTTATTCCCTCCGCTAGTAACTATTGTTCTTTGCATCTAATATTGCTCCCAGTTCCGGGTGGGTTAATGGGCAGCCCCTGTGTTCCATATACTAGACAAGACTAGGCACAAGCGCCCCTGTATGGTTCAACTAATGTTCTCCCATAATAATACGTTTCAAGATGTGTTGGGCCTGGCGGTGTTCCACGCCTAGATATCAAAACATAAGGCATATTGAACATCCCTTTTAAAAAGTCTGCTCCTACTAATGTTCCCTGAATCAAATGTGTTATATTCGACCAGTAAGAAAAGATGAGGGAAGGGAAATCGTCATCTATCCAGGGTGAGGCAAAATGCCCTCCTCACTCCTCGGCATTAGAAAGAAAATTAGAACCAGTCTTCATAGCAAGAGGAATTTTGTAGAAACTAATTGTTCCTGCTCTCCTAGCTAAAGTCGTGAATTATCCGCTACCTTTCAGCCATTATCACCCGAAAACCTCCAGCTGTTTACTTGTTTCAGTGCTTGGAACTTTCAATTCAAATGCAAATGGCTCAAACTTCACAAGTGAGTGAAGACAGCCCCAGGAGCCAAGGGACGGTGCAATCACTTCTGAAGCGCTTTGCGTACTGGAGGTTTCCGGTTTCAGTAGAAGAAAGGCAGAGGCCTGCTCCTCCCACCGCCACTTACAATGAGGCTGCATGTCACCGCCCTGACGGCTTGTTTTTCTGGGCGTGAAAGGAACTTCTTCCTGTGGAGGCAGGTCAAATCTCCCTGCCAGCTTCAAATTACATTCTCTTCTTCCACTGTTAACAAGCATTGGCATAGCCAATAGGTCTCGCTTTTGGGACCGTATAAGTGTTTAGCCATGCAACAGTTGATGTTGTTGCACCAAGGATATTGTGCTGCATAACTAAATACTTATAAGGTCCCAAAAGCGAGACCTATTGGCTATGCCAATGCTTGTTTTTTTGGGTGTGCATAAAGAACAGGACGGTGAAGGTTAGTTTGTTAGTTATTTAGTTAGAGTGAGTGAGAGAGTTAGTAAGTGAGAGAGAGTTAGTTATTGAGAGAGTGAGAGAGTTAGTTAGTTTTTAGTGAGAGTGAGAGAGTTAGTGAGAGAGTGTGAGTTAGTTAGTAATTGAGGTAGTGAGAGTTATAGAGAGAGTGATAGAGTTATTTAGTGAGAGTGATAGAGGCATTTAGTTAGTGAGAGTGAGAGAGTTAGCTAGTTAGTGAGAGTGAGATAGTTAGTTAGTGAGAGTGAGTGAGTTATTGAGAGTGAGATTTAGTTAGTGATAGTGAATGAGATTGAGTGAGTGAGTTAGTTATTTAGTGAGTGAAAAAGTTTGAGTTAGTGGGATAGTAAGTTAGTGAGAGTGATTAATTTTTTTTGCGAGAGTGAGTTAGTGTGATGGCGATATTTATTTTTGTTTTTTAGCGATTTTTTTTGTGAGAGTTAGTTAGTGACAGAGAGTTAGTTAGTGAGAGAGAGTTAATGATAGAGAGTTAGTCAGTGAGAGAGATTTAGTTTGCTAGAGAGATTTTGTTAGTGAGAGAGATTTATGAAGTGCGAGAGAGTGAATTAGTGATACATAATGTTTTTTTGAGAGTGAGTTAGTTAGTTATTGAGAGTGTTTTGGAAATTTAGTTATTGAGAGATTGCGAGAGTTAGTGAGAGATTGAGAGAGTTAATTAGTGAGAGTATGTTAGTGAGAATGAGTGAGTTTTTTAGTAATTGAGAGTGAGTTAGTGAGTGAGAGAGAGTGGGTGATTTTGTAAGTGAGAGGCTGTTACTGTGAGTGAGTAAGTGAGATTGAGTTAGTGAGAGTGAGTTAGTTAGTGAGAGTGAGTGAGTTAGTTAGTGATAGATACTTGGCGCTGGCGCTGACTGATGCTGTGGTGGCGCTGAGTGATGCTGTGGTGGTGCTGAGTAATGCTGTGGTGGTGCTGACTGATGCTGTGGTGACCCTGAGTGATGCTGTGGTGGCCCTGAGTGATGCTGTGGTGATGCTGAGT